>JAKCPB010001053.1:0-215274 GCA_021442155.1 Cymbidium sinense
TCTAAGATGAAGGCAATTAATAAAGTTAATATTGATGGAGAAATGGATCAAAATGGAGTGTCCATTTGACATGTGAATGACAATGGTATTCATCAAATGAGCTTGGGAGCTAGGAATGGCTATAATCTTGGGTATAGGGTCCGAAATGATTTTGTGTGTGTTGAGTGGAAATAAAGGGTGTATACCCCTTCATCTTGATTGGATGGTGGGATTAGGTTTGGCTTAGTGGTATCCGCCAACTCAACAGTGAGTGGTGGGAGGAGGTGAGTTGGCTTAGCTTGGTTGGTTGAAGGTGGAGGTGGTCGCCAAGGAGGAATCATGGGTGTCCTATGGGTTTCAAATGCTCCAATGGGGAGGGTGAGGTGATTTCACCTCCCATGGGTCATGGACCCAACCACCTTGGGTTAGGTTGGGCAAGGTCCTAGGTGCCTAGTGGACCATTGGAGAGTACCAAGTGGCCAAAGAATGGAAATGACCACTTACATGGGTGATTTCTCATGTGATGCCTTTAACCTAAGGGTAAAATGATCATTTGGCATTGATTTGATTTGATAGATTTGAAATGAGCCAAAAGTTTTAGCCCAAATTTCAAGTCAATTGGAGTCAATTTGGTTAGTTTTGGCTCAATTTGACTCATTTAGGTCAAATCAAGTTAGGTTGATCAAGTTGACCAATTGGTTAAATTGGGTCAAACCAAGGGTTGATTCAAGTTCATATGATCATTTGGGATGTTTTGGTTCAATTGGTTTGGTTTAGTTTGGCTTAGATTTGATTTTGGCTCATTTGAATTCATTTGGGTCAATAAAAGTTAACCAATTTGACCAAATTGGCCAAATTAGCTTGTTGGTTTTGGTTTACAATTGAAGATGATTGTAGGCTTTGGTTTCAATTAATTTGGATTTGGTTTTGATTTAGCCAACTTGAACCATTGGTCAATTTGGCTAAGTAGTCAATTGGGTTCAATTGGGTCCAATCATGGCTTTGGTCAAGTTCAACAATCAATTTGGAATGAACTTGAGCCATTGATTAAATCAATTTGGTTTATATTTGATTTGACCTAATTTGGTCTTTTAAGTCAATTTGGGTCAACTTGAGTCAAGAGAGCCAATTGGGTTTGGTTTGACTCAATTGAAGGTCAAGTCATATTCAAATATTGATTTTGATTTGGTATGAATCATTGGTTTCAAGGATTTGGCTTAGTTGCAATTTGGCTAGTTTGGGTTCATATATTAAGGGTTTGACTTGGTCAAATGACCAAGTTGACTTGGTTTGACCCAAGAAAAAATTGATCAACCTAGGGTGATCAATAATAATGATGTGATTTTGATGGGCTTGGTTCAATCCAATTTGGGTAGGATTAGAACTTAGCTCAAATAGGTCAAATTGGACTTTGGGTCAAGTGGACCAATTGGGTTTAGTTGGCTTAATTTTGGGTTGAGTTTGATTTAGTTGAGTTTATATATGAATTTGGGATTGATATATAAATTCAATTGTAATTGGCTGGGTTTCAAATGGGTTTTGGTTCATTTGAGCATTTCAAGTAAAAAGGGTTAAGTTTGACTTGGGTTGATTTTGGTTTGGCTTGACGATTGTAGATTTCATTTATATTTGTGAATATAATTGAAGGTATGATTGATTCATGAGAAAATCAATTGAATTTGGGTTTTGGAATGAAGGAATTTGGCTAAGTCCATAGTTGGGTCATGTGGTTTGATTTTGATTTTGATTTAGTTTTGATGATTTAAATGTATATTTCATTTAAATTTGTGAAGATGATTGAAAATATGATTGATTTGTGAGAAAATCAATTGAGTTTGACTTGATTTGGATTAATATTTGCTAAGTCCATGGATAGGTCATATGGCTTAGAAGGGTTTTGATTTAATTTGATTTAGTTTTGATCATTTGAATGTACATTTGATTTATATTTAGAAGATGATTGAAGATATAAATTGATTATGAGAAAATCAATTGATTTTGGATTGATTTGGATTAAGATTTGGTAAGTCCATGGATAGATCATATGGCTTAGAAGGGTTTCAAGTTTGGATTTGATCATGGGCTTCAATCATTTGGTTTTGGAATTTGGGTTTGATTTGGATTTGAATTTGATGTTTGAATTGAACTTGAGGTTTGGTTTGAGAAGGTGAACATGGATTGGATTTGGGTTGTAGGTGGTTGATTATCCTAATCCCTAAGGCATAACCTAATCCTATGGTTAACCCTTCTAAATTTTAAGTTTAGGTTAAGTGTTTACCTAATTTTAGAAGTGTCTTATGACTAGGAAAGCCTTAGTGTATAGAAGACTCCTAAGTCTAAGATGGAAGATTGAATCGACCTAAAAGTGAGGTCAACAGCCTTGGCTCCATAGTGTTCCTTGGAGATAGATGATTGGAAGATCAAGCCAAGTTTCACATTATTATACTGATACATCTTTCAATGCTTTTTTGGGAGACCATGGATACATGAGAACAATATAGTTCCATTCTCTACATCAAGTATGAAGTTTGTGAGAGGTGGGATCATCTATTTTATGAAAAGAGATCTCAAGCCATTTATAGTCAGAGGTCAACATATATGAGGATGCGCCTTACTACCTCCCTCAAAATCAACAAGTCTATTCTCATGAACTTGGCAAAAAGTTTAAAATAAAAGAAAAAGAAAAAGAAAAGAAAAAAGAAAGAGAAAAAAAAAGAAAAGAAAAAGAAAATGAAAAGAAAATAAAAGGAGCAAATAGACTTGGAGGAGGAAGTGGAGCTGACAGATTCAACCCATAGTTCATTACTCCATTCAACATATGGGTAGGATGACCGACCTCCACCAGAAGAGGAAGAGTAGAGGTGAGGGCCCTGTGGGTGGAAAACCTCCTTATTGGCCACCCAATAGAAGATATGTCCCAACTACTAGGAGTACACCTGCTATCCATATAGACTTAGAATCTAGTTTATAAGATGAGTCTTATATGGTTAGCACACTAACCAGCTCTTCTCAGTAGTAGATTCCTTTGGAGGTGACACTTGAGCCAGATAGTGATGAAGATCGGGCTCCAAAGCAAAGCATAAGTGTATCCAAGTCTATATGTGAAATAGTTAGGCATCAGTTGGGAACCTTAGCTATAACCCCACTTTCCTCTCAAAAGTTGAGGGTTTGGTAGTTAAGGAATCCCCTAAGTCATCCATAGTGTGAAGACTGAGGTTCTTAGAGCATCATCCTCAAGTCAAGAAGTTGATGTAGAACTAGAGGATGATTCATATAAAGATTTATAGAATTACCTTTGATTGTACTTGCTTGTTCATAATTTAGTAAAGAAAGGGTTAATCCCACATACTTGGTCAAAGCACGTCGACTACTTTGAAAGAATATGGAAGAACAAATGCAAAAGCTCTCAACCAAGATCGAGACTAATTCAAGATAGGTCCAATGATGATGATGATTACTACTTAGTCATCACAAATGGAATCTAATAGTTCTTTTCAAATCACATTAACTCATATGAGGAGCGTGCTTAGAAACTTTAGATGATCTAGATGATTTTGAAATCAAAGATGCACCGTGAGTTCAAAGAAGAGATCAAGTCCATCAATGAGCTCAAGAAATCAATTTAGAACTAAAGAAGATCCACACATACATTAGTTCTTAATTAAATGAAATTGAAACCAATGACTTAGTTAGGCTATTGATTTAGTTTAAGGATACTTGCATGGAGTTATGAAGAGATGCTTGATTGGCCCATGTAGTGGTCCATAAACTAGCAATAGTGTACCTAACCCTATCAAGCAAGCTCCTAGCGCATGCGATTAGACATAGAACAATAGTCATTTATGAAGTCAAGAATCTAATTGATGCTATTTCATCCGGGAAGAAAAATATCCTACTTTAGCCAACATCATCCCGGTTAAGAAAAAGAATGGACAAATTTACATATGTGTCAATTTTATGGATTTAAATAAGGCATGTCCAAAAGATGAATTTCCACTACCAATCCAGCTAATGGTGGACATTGCCTCATCTCATGTCTTCTCTTCATGGATGGCTCATAGGATATAACTAAATAAAGATGGCCCTCAAGATGAAAGACATATCTATTGTTATAAGGTCATTTCACTTAAAAAATTCGATGCTACATACCTGGCAATGACTCAATCTTGATGAACTCATGCATCATCAAGTCGAGTGCTATGTTGATGATCTCATAGTCAAAAATAGAGAAAAAAGACCATCTCTTTGACTTGAAAGTAGTTTTGAATAGTTAAGACATTTAACCTCAAAATGAATCCCTCAAAGTGTGCATTTGAGTATAAAAATTCCTTTGGTTTATTGTCCACACCAAGGAATCAAAATTGATTCGAGAAGATCAAGGTGATATTAGAATTGCCACCCCCTAAAAGTTAAACTCAACTCAGATCATTACAAGGATGGTTAGCATATCTATGATGCTTTCTATCCAATTTATCAAGAAGATGTCTATTCTCGACTTGTTAAAAGGATGCCAAGTTCAAGTGAGATGACAAGTGTGAGCATGCCTTCGAAGACATCAAGCATACCTAATGATGTCACGATTCTAGCAGCCCTTATCCTGCAAGCCGCCATACTTTACACTGCATTAGATGACTCCCTTGGTGCTTTGTCCCAAGCCAATGATGAAGGAAAGAAAACACTCCACTACCTCACCGTCATCTAATCCTCAGGCTAATTATCCATCCATTGAGAAGTATTTTCTAGGTTTAATCTTTGCATCCCAAAAGCTACAACACTACATGCTTCCTCATAAGGTGAACTTAATCTCTAGGATCAATCCATTACAAGATATCTCATGACACGATGTTTTCTGACGATTTTGACATGATGATCCTCTCATAGTGACATTACCTTCACTCACTTTATGTGAAAGGACAACTATTAGCGATTTTTAGCAATACACCCACTTCCTACTAACTCCTTAGTGATGATCTCCCCGATGAACAATTCATGAACTTAGGGATACTAGCATTCACCACTAGGAGATGTACTTTGATGGTGTAGCTTCCTCTCAAAGAGGAGAAGAACCACAAACAACTATTCCAGGAATGACAAGGGCAGGAATAGTTCTCTTAACTCCGGACCGCGATGTGATGAGATTCTCATATCATCTATCTAATCCTCGCACCAACAATGAAGCTGAATATAAGGCTCTGATTGCCGATCTAGAGTTATCCGTTACTCTAAGCATCTAGAACATCAACATCTTTGGGGATTCTTAGCTAATTATCAACTAAATTGCTGGTCCTACAAGGTTATAAAGCCTAAGCTCCATCACTACAACAAGTACACCATAGAGTTGTTGGCCCAAATCTGAGGTTACTATTATAAGATTCCTTAAGGAGAGAATGTGTAGAAGCATATGCCAAGAGTTGAATGTCAAGATGAGTCCATATCAATAAAGGTCCAAAATAGACAAGTGTTATCCCTTATTGATATTGAACTCATCAAAATAGTACTCTCTTGATGGGGAGGTTGCCATTGCCAAGAAAGATGAGGAGTTAGATTTGAGGCAATCATTCATGAATTAACTAAATAAAGGCAAACTACCCCAAGAGAAGTCTCAAGCCCATCAAATGAAGTATAGAGCACTTTTCTATGCTCTTATTGATGGTGTCTTGTTTCAGCAGTCTTTTGATCATATGTGGTTACGTTGTTTAGATAAACATTAAGCTCATAAGATCATGATTGAGGTACACTTAGGATTATGTGGAGCCATCCAATCCGGTTAAAAAATGAAAGCCAAGATTAAGAGACTAGATACTCTCATCGATGATCAAAGATTGCATGGATATGCTAGAATGCCACCAATGTCAAATAAATGATGTGGTCCTACACCAACCATCCAACATTCTACATCCTACATTTACCCTCATGGCCATTCGAGTGTGTGACATAGTCTCCGATTGATCCTCCTACTTCCAAGGGTCATTGGTTCATCTTAGTGCTACCAACTACTTTTCCAAATGGATGAAAATGATTCCACTTGTAGAGGTCATAACTCAAAGATGTGCTCCAATTTTTAGGAACCATATCGATATAGGTTTGGAGTGCCTCAATGAATTATATCTGATAATGGTACTGCATTCAAGAGCACCGAGATCAACAACTTTGCCCAGAGGCATAATATAGATTGAAGATATTCTACCATCAACTACCCGAGGGCAAACCTCTTAGAAGAAGCCTTCAATAAAACTCTCATCCAAATACTAAAAAAAAGACACTTCAATAAGATAGTGCCATGAAAGTGCTAGTTCAAGCCTTGTGGACCTACCGAACCACATATAGAACTCCAACTCAGTTTACTACTTTCTCCTAAGTGTTTGGGTCCAAAGCCATTCTACCATTAGAAGTCCAACTCCTATCACTAAGGATAGCTATGGGTAGCAAGATCGCAATAAAACAAAATGCCAAGTTATGGTTAGAAGATCTCAAAGGTTTGGAGAAGAGAAGCCTGTGAGCATGCTAAAACCTTGAGTTGTACAAAGCTAAAATGATTCAAACTCATAACAAGTTGATTAATTTTAGAGCATTTCAAGTAAGAGAGCTTATTTTAGTTTTAAGGAGACTAATTGTTGCCAATCGTAAGATGGGAGGCAAGTTTGATCTCACTTGGGATGGCCCTTTTGCCATAGAGAAGGCGTACCAAGAAAGATCTTATCAACTTATTAATCATGAGGGAGAGCTCCCAATGCTTCCAACCATTGGGCTCTACTTAAAGAAATATTTTAAATCATGTTTGAAAATAATTATCATCAATGAAAATAATGATTTGAATTATCTCTTCCATATTGAAAGTATTCTTATTTTGAATCCACCATGATGTGTTTATAGGTGTAAGGAACCAGAAAGATCCTATCCTTCATCGACATAAAAACAAATACAAACTACACAAAAACATATAAAACAAACACATATCTCTTAGTTGAGTAACGAAGTGGCACTCACCAAGAGTCGCTATCCGACATGTTACCCTACTGTGTCACAGTGGTCGCTTGGAGGATGTAAGTCTATCTTTATTCAAAACATCAAAATACAAAAACACTACCCCATGTTGATTTATTTAAGAAGATGTGAGTATGCTATGGTTTCTTTTGATTAGCTGATAACGACCGGTCAAGTATATTTGAGGTTTAGATAAGTTGCTCAGGTTACGCACGCTACCCTACTAGTGTGTCACCCTAGTGGTCTTCTTGTTTTTGAGGATGTAAGTCCGCTACATTTTCCTTCTTTATTTGCCATTGCACATCGATGAGTTTGTTAGTTTGGTAGCTCAGCATGGCCTAAGCTACCTCATGTTGGATTTATTTTAAGAAGATGTGAGTATGCTATGCTTTCTTCTTAGATTAGCCTTCATGCACTGACTGGGTCAAGTATATTTGAGGTTTAGGATAAGTCCTCTAGTGATTCCTTCCCTCATGACTACTTGAAGTCTGTGTCCAGTCCTTCCTCAAAAATCCATGCTTATTAGTCGTACTATGTCAGATAGTATTCATCCCACTGATGATAGACTATCTCGATGATGAGTTCTACTTGGAAAGTTGTAAGCCTTCACGCTTTCTTTCAGATTGATCACATCGACGCAGTTAGGTTCTCACTATGATAGATACACCACTCATGTTGATGATACACCTTAGTTGGTTGGTTCTCACCTAGATACACCACTCATGGCGTATGTCGCTATGCTTTCTCCTTAAGTTGGCCACCGACACCTATAAGTTTTTCTTTTCTAGGCTCAAGATAACGCCTAGCAGACCTCCTGTGGCATTATTTTGGATCACATCCTTGCATTCCCATTTAATACCCTATTTACCATCATGGACAGCTCTTTCATAAGAACTATATGTGTGGAGAATCCATCTTATGGATGCAGATTCCTCAAGGTCCAGTTCAAATAATATTCATTTAGAGGTCCCTCAAAGCATTCCTCAAGACACCTCAATAGGTCCATGCAAAACTAAGAGATAGATAGTGAATACTTCACTTAAAGAGTCTAGAAGAGTCTTATACACCATTGCATACTTGCAAAATCTTCTTAAAGGTTGGTTGGCTCTACCCCATGTAGACTATCCCTTTGGATTTGTAAATTTGAGATATACAAGTCGATAGCCCCTTCTCGGGGTCCATCACACCCATATGGTCCATAAATTAAATCTTTTAAATTTGAGAGCTCACATCCCCAATGGATATTCCTCAATTCAAAATCAAACTAAACCAAACAAACCATATCAAATCACATGAAATTAAGATAAAATTCTTCCGACTACTTTGAGTTGACATAAGTCCCCGACATTCACTTAAGTAGTCGGTTCACTTTTGTGCATCCAACAGTCACCCCAATGGTTGTTCCTTTTGAAGATGTAAGTCTACACCTTCTTCCTAGCATGTCATGCACAGGCAAACCCCTTAGGTTGGCTAGCACGCAGACTATGCATTTGGATTTGTAAACTGAGGTAGGTCAAAGTCGATATAGCTTTCTCTGGGTCCATTGCACACCAACAGGTCCATACATTAATCTGATTAAATTAAACCCAATCTTATTTCTTAGTGGAGTTAAATCACACCCTTCTTAGTGAGCCTAAATCATATATAAACAAGTCAAGTAAACAAATCAAATTCAAAACCAACCTCTGTAGTGGAGCCAAATTAAACCAACTCCCCCAATAGAGTCTAAATCAAAGAAATCCAACCAAACTCTTATTCCTAGTGGATACATCCCCAAATAAATTTATGAAATCAAACTCAAATCCCAATCCCCAACAGATAGCTCGAACCTACTTCCCTAGTGGAAGGTTCATATACCCGATCCCTAGTGACTCAAGCCCATATCTCTATTAGATATGCCTCCACATCAATTAAAACAAAACAAATTAAAGTTGACTCGATCTTAATGATTATAGATTCTTTTCCCCAATGGATCTTCTTTCCACAAGTCATATAATCAAATCAAATTGAAACATTATCCCCAAAAAATTTTTTTCTACTTCTACATAAATCCTCACATGTCATGTCCAATGCATGTGTGATCCCATGGATCTCCTCCATGTCCTTAACATGGAATTCTCACCAAATCTTATTTCTTCTCTTATGCACACCTTTAATACTTTAACCAAAAGCCTAACAATGTATTCAAATTACATCATCTCAACATTGTAATCAACATTTTATGATTTGTGATTGCAAGCTCAAACTAACTATACAATAAGATGCTAAACATATTATGTGTAAATTAACACACTATATTATATTATAATATATGATGTTATATTATAATTTGTAATATAATATATTTTCTAACATTACACCTCATTAGAATAACTTGAAAAAACAAATAACAAAATTTTCTCAAAATATGAATAATGTTCATTTTGATGTAAAATTATTATTTTTCTATTAGAAATGGTACAAAATAGCATATTTTTTGTGTTGCTTTTTGTTGTGTGCCATGAATTTGGCCAAATTCTTCCATCTCAACCTTCAAATTAACATTTTTGTAAGTTTTGACCCAATGTATTATAACAAAAGTAAAACATACTAAAATGTACAATATTTAGTAACACACCACCACATTCATATATATGTTAAGTTATATTGTTATGTACATTATATTTTAATATGCTTTCATATAAAATATTATCTTACATTACACCTTAAATGACTCACTTTAAGCAAAAAAATAATAAAATTTGGTTGAAAAATGAACATTTATTTTGGATGCAAAATACCATTTTTTTTATTAAATGACACACCATAGCACACACCCCAATGATGTTCCTAAAGCTTACATTAAATTTGGCCAAATCCCATCATCTCACCTATAAATCAATATTTTTATGAATTAAACCTGTACAAACTCTACTACAGCATACTATAAGAAACCAAAATATGCTAACAAACAAGTAATAATACATAATAGTATGCTATAATGCATGATGCTACACTATATTATGGCATCCTATATTATATTACACTATAACATATTATATTATATTATATCACATCACAAGGGATTGCTTAAGATAAAAAATCATAAAATTATTCTAAATAAAAAAAACTATATATTTTAGTATCGCTACATATTTTAAATTAAAATAATATATTATGATGCCAAGCTCTATCAATTATGAATTTGGCCAAATTCTACCATTTTAAAGTCTAAATAAACATTTTTATAAACAATACTAGTGTAGGCTTGACTACATGATTGTAACATACTAAAAGAATTGAAAATTTCAAAGAATAATATATTATGATATATGATGTTATACTATGCTACAACATATAATAGATATTTTGAACATAAAATCTTACTTTTTATACTATATGGCAAGCACACCTTTGGTACTACAACCTAATTCCCACTTCAAATTTAACAAATTTCATCATCCGATTTATTAAATCAATATATTTATGATTTATATTAATATAATTATGGCACAATACCATAATATACTAAAATATTTCAAAACATCTTTAACATCCAAAACACATCACTACATGCTCAAATATATGATGCTAAATTATACCATAATATTTGGTATTATAATATGATTTAGGTTGGGTTTAGGGTATTCAAATCTCTAATAGTCAAAGGAAAGTCTCTTGAAGACATTTTCTTTAGCTACCATAACTATGTTAGATTAGGTCACCTTTAGATCTACCCCCCTAATGGCATCTCTTTTTTGTGGTTTAGTGTTTAGGGTTAGTAGGTTTAGGGTAGGGTTTAGGGTTGGTTAGTTTTTAGGGTCAGTGTAGGTTTAGGGTTTAGTAGGTTGTGGGGTTTTGTAGGTTTTTTGGTTTTGGTTTAGGGTAGGGTTGTGGTTTAGGGTTTAGGATTTAGTGGTTTTTGGTTTATATAGTGTTTAGGGTTTAGGTTTTTTTGGTGGCAGGGTTTAGGTTTGGGGTTTAGTTTTGTTTAGGGTTTAACTTTTAGTTAGGGTTTAGGGTTTAGATTTAATTTTTTAAATAGAAAATTTTATATTCAACATTTTTTCTTTCAATTTTATCAACCAAGCATCCCAAGTATTCTAAGACAAGTGACAATATGATAAAAATGAGCCCATAAAGCAAATCAAAACCCTAGATAAGTAGAACTTTCTACCATAAAGACATAGTTCCATAAGCAATAGATTGATCGCTTGTTCTTAGTTTCTAGTAGGTAGGATCCACCATCATATCCCCGATTCTCCCTCTACCACCACCACATCCTCCATCGCTCCACCATAACCACCACTACCTCACCACCACCTCCGATCCCCCACCAACCACGATAACTATCACCCTCCACTAGATCAAGACAGCCTAAAATGATGTTCCTCATCAAGGTTCTGCCCATTCTTAGGGTTTAGGTTAGAGTTTGATTTTGGTTTAGGTTAGTGGTTTAGTTTAGGTTTGGGTGTGGTCAGGGATAGAGTTTAGGTTTGGTTTTAAAGGTTTAGTGTAAGGTTTAAGGTTTAGTGGTTTGTGGTAGGGTTTAGGTTTAGGTGGGGGTGTTTAGGGTAGTGTAGGGTCAGTAGGTCAGGTGTAGTTTAGGTTTTATTTTCCATTTTTATTTTTATTTTTTTTATTTTAAAATTAAGCAAACCGGTTGTCTTTATTTAGTTTATTTTAATTTATTTGATTTTTTATTTTATTTTTATTTTTATTTAGTTTAGTTTATTTATTTTAGTTTATTTTATTTTAGTTTATTTTTTAGTTTATTTTTTTTTCATTTTATTTTTTACTTATTTATTATTAGGTTTTATTTCTTTTCAGGTTTCAGTTTTATTTATTTTAAGTTTAGGTGTTATTAGGTTTTAGGTTATTTTAGTTTAGTTTAGTTTATTTTAGTTTAGGTTTAGCTCAGTTATTTAGTAGGTTAGGTATTTATTTATCTTTTAGTTTTAGCCTTAGTTTGCTATTTATTTTATTTTTATTTTAGGTTTAGTTTTTTAGTAAGGTAGGTTTTATTTTTATTTATTTAAGTTATTTTAGGTTTTTTAGGTTTTATTTAGTTTTATTTATTTTATTTAGGTTTAGTTATTAATTTAGGTTTTATTTTTAGTTTAGGTTTATTTATTTATCTTATTTTATTTTCTTTAGGCAGTTTAGGTCTTTAGGTTTTATTTTATTATTTATTTTATTTTATTTTCAGTTGTATTAGTTATGAGGTTTTAGATTTGTGGTTTGGTTTAAGATTTATTTGGGTTTAGGTTTTTTTTAGGGTTTATGGTTTAGTTGGTTTTAGGTTTTTTTAACTGAGAATAAATTTAGATTCAACATTTATTCTTTCAATTTCATCAACCAAGCAAAGACCCAAAATTTTCTAAGACACAAGTTTAATGACAGATAAAAAAAATAAAGCACATATAGGTTAGTTTAGGGTTTATTTTTAAAATTAAGTAAACCTATAGGTTAATTTATTTAGTTTATTTAGTTTATTTTTTTTATTAGTTATTTTATTTTAGTTTATTTATTTTAGTTTAGGTTTTTATTTTAGTTTATTTTAGGTTTAGGTTTATTTTTACGAGTTTTATATTTATTTTTAGGTTTATGTTTTATTTTATTTTTAGGTTTTATTTATTTTTAGGTTTTATTTTACATTTATTTTAGGTTTATTTTAGTTTTTTTATTTTATTTTTTATTTTTATTATTTTAGCCAGTTAGGTTCATTATTTTAGTAGTTTAGGTTTTATTTGTTTTAGTTTAGTTTATTTTAGTGTAGGTTTAGGTTTATTTTATCTTATTTATTTATTTTATTTTATAGGTTTTTTTAGTTATGGCCTAGTTTTATTTTTTTATTTATTTTATAGTTTTATTTTGTTTTCTTTTAGGTTTAGGTTTATTTTTATTTTATTTATTTTAATTTATTTCTTTATTTTAATTTGTTTTACAATTTAGGTTTATTTCCATTTTTTAGCCTTTTATTTTATCATTTATCTATTTTATTTCTTTAACTAGGCTCATTTATCTTATCTATTTGCCTCCATTATTCTTATTAATATCATTAGCCCATTAGCTTTCAGAGGGCCCAGAGCTTAGGGCTCAGTCAGGCCTGGGCTCAGTGGCTCCTCAGTGGCCCAGTGGCCTTCCCAGTCAGGCCTGGGCCCAGGCCCAGGCCTGGCTCTCAGTCTGAGAGCTGAGTCCTGAAACCATGGCTCAGGGCCTCAGCCAGTCTGCCCAGTGGCCAGACCTCAGGGTCAGGGCTCTGAGGGTCCTGAACTCAGGCCCAGGCCCAGATCTTGTGGTCAGCGCTCAGGGCCTGTCTCTGGCAGTGGCCTGGGGCTAGCTGGCCTGTGAGCCCAGTTTCAGTGGGCTGTCAGACTCCAGTGGGCCTGTGGCCTGGCCCATGGGCTCAGGCTCAGTGGCTCAGGGTGGCTCAGGCCCAGGCTCAGTGTGGCCTGGTCTTTGGCCTGGCTCAGACTCTAGTGGGCCCAGGGCTAGGTCAGGCCTGTGACCAGTGGCTCAGCTCAGTGGCTATGATCTATGGCCTTTTTAATCAAGCAAACCCGGCAGGCTAGCATTTAGTTTATTTTTATTTATTTAGTTTATTTTATTTTATTTATTTAGTATTTTTATTTATTTAATTTAGTCATTTATTTAGTTTTTTTTTATATCTTTAGTTTTAGGTTTATGTTATGCTTAATTAGTTTAGTTTAATTTTATTTTTTATTTGGCTTATTTTTTTTTATTTTAAGTAGTAGGCTCATTTATTTTTTTTATGTGGTTTAGTTTATTTTTAGTTTTATTTTAATTTAGTTTTATTTTAGTTTTTATGTCTATTTTTTTTTTAATTTTATGTTTAGAATTTTTTTTTAGTTTTTAGGTTTTATTTTTTACTTATTTTTACATTTTAATTTTATGTTTAGGTTTTTATTTAGTTTTTATTTTATTTTAGGTTTATTTTATTTTTATTTTACATTTAATTTTTATTTTATTTAGGTTTTCTATTCTTAGTTTTATTTAATTTTTTGGTTTAACTTAAGTTTTTATTTATTTTATTTTAGTTAATTTTTATTTTTTTCTCTTATTTTTCTTTTGGGTTTAGGTTTAAGTTTTAATTTATGTTTTTATTTTATCTATTTATTTTTAGGTTTAGGTTTATTTGTTTATTTTATTATTAGGTTTTATTTAGTTTAGTTTTTTGTGGTTTAAAGTTTAGGGTTTGTGCATCAGGTTTGTGGGTTTAAGGTTTAGGGTGGTTTTAGGGTGTAGGGTTTAGGGTTTAGGGTTTATGGTTTAGAGTTTTGGGTTTTAAGTATAGGGTAAGGTTTTGGTTTAGGGCTTAGGTTTTGTATTTTAGATCAGGTTTTAGTTTAGTTAGGTTTAGGGTTTTTTTTAAATATAGAATTCATATTCAACATTTCTTCTTTTCAATTTTTTTCAACCAAGTAACACACAAAGACATGTTTATGACATAGAAAAAAATGAGCATGCATAGAGCAAATTAAAAACTCTGGATAATTAGAATCATCTCTACTTTAAAGACATTGTTCCATAAGTAGCAGATCAGATCAGTCATTCTTCAATTTCTCTAGTTCCCATCAGAACCATCCTGGCTCTCTAGTAGCGTGATCCACCACCATGGTTGTAACCTCCATCGCTCCTCTTACCTCCAAAACCACCAATGCTCCATATCCACCAGCACCTCCAGATCCCCCACCACCACTGTGATAACCCACGCCTTTGCCTTCGCCTCTACCACCAGATCTGGTTGAAAATGATGTTCCTGCCATCAAGGTTCTACCCATTCTTAAGGTTCATGTTTATTGGGTTTTATGGTTTAGATTTATTTTTAAATTTATTAAGTTACTTTCGATTTATGTTTAGGGTTTGGTGTTTAGGGTTAGGGTTTAGGGTTTAGGTTTAGAGTTTAGGTTTGGAGTTTTATGATTTATGCTTTGGTTTGAGTTTTGTGGTTTAGGGTTTATGGTTTGAGGTTTAAAGGATTTAGTGGAGTGGTAGTGGTTAGTGTGGCTCAGTGTGGTTTATGTGGTTTAGTTTGAGGTGGCCAGGTCCGCCGTCAGAGTTCTGGGGTTATTTAGTGTGGTCTTTAGCCTTGGTGGAAAGTTGTATTCTGGGAGGCCGTTCAGTGGGCTAGGGCTCCAGCGCCTGGAGTGAGTGGCTAGGAGCCCATGCCTGTGATGTGGCCAGATTTAAGGCCTGGTGGAGGCCCAGTGGCCCAGGCATGGGCCTTGTGGCCTTTTAGGGCCCAGTGGCCTGGTCAGGCCTAGTACTCAGTCCAGGATTGGGCTTGGCCAGTTGGGACCTGGCCCAGGTTTGTGAGCTAGTTTATTCGAGGATCTTTAACCAAGCAAACCACTGTTTAAGTTTATTTTAGTTTATTTTACTTATTTTACCATTTTAGTTTTATTTTTTATTTTTAGTTTTAGTTTATTTTTATTTACTTATTTTAGTTTAGGTTTTATTTTTTTAGTTTATTTTAGTTTAGTTTATTTTTTTTAATTTAGATTTATTTTATTTTATTTTTATGTTTAGGTTTTATTTTTATTTTTTGATTTAGTAGCTTTTATTTTATTTTTCAGTTTATGTTTTGGTTATTCTTTTAGGTTTATTTTAGGTTTTATTTTAGTTTAGGTTTATTTTTCAATTTATTTTATTTTATTTATTTAGGGTTTAAGTTTTATTTTAGGTTAGTTTATGTTTTATTTATTTTAGTTAGTTTATTTTATAGTTAATGTATTTTATTATTTATTTTGGTTTAGGTTTTTTTTAATTTGGTTTAGGTTTTATTTTTCAGTTTAGGTTTATTTTTCATGTTTAGGTTTCTTTAGTTTAGTTTTTTTTATTTTATTTTATTTAGGATTATTTTATTTTTATTTTACATTTACTTTTATTATATTTAGGTTTTTTTATTATTTTAGCATACTAGGTTTTATTTATTTTATTTTAGTTTAGTTTTATTATTTATTTTATTTTATTTTTACTTAGATTTAGGTTTGTGCTAGTTTAGCTTAGTTTAGGTCTTGATCTTTTAGTTTAGGTTTTATTTTATTTTATTTACTATTTTATTTATGTTTCAGTTTTTTACATTTTATTTTTAAATTTCTTTATTTAGTTTAGTTTTATTTTTAAACTTTTAGAGTTTAGGATTTGTTATTGGGGTTGGGGTTTAGGCTTAGTTTCAGGCTTGGGTGTAGGGTCATTAGGTTTTGGTTTTGGTTGGGTTAAGATTTGGGTTTGTGGTTCAGGTCTCATAGTTCAAGATTTAGGGTTTGGATTTTTAAATTTTTAATTTTATTTATTTTTTTAAATCTAAACCATAGGTTTAGTTTATTTAGCTTTATTTTATTTATTTTAGTTTATTTTCTTCTTATTTTATTATTATTTAGTTTAATTTATTTATTTTAGTTTTATTTATTTTAATTTAGTTTTATTTTATTTATCTTATAACTTTAGTTTAGGCTTTAGTTTGTTTTTATTTTGGTTTTATTTTATTTTAATTGTGTTTAGTTTTCTTTTATTTTTAGATTTGGTATTTAGGGTGTAGGGTTAATTGGGATTTGGGTTAGTTTTATTTGGTCTTAGGTTTGTGGTTTAGGGTTTTTTTTCTAAATAAAGTAAACCTGTGGTTATTTTATTTAATTATTTATTCATTTTCATTTATTTTAGTTTATTTTATTTTATATTTAGGATTTTATTTATTTATTTAGTTTTTGGTTTTTATTTTAAGTTTATTTTTAGGTTTAAGTTTATGTTTATGTTTATTTTTTATTTAGTTTTATTTTTATTTTTATGTTTTATTATTTTATTTTTTTAGGTTTAGTTTTATGTGTTTGCTTAGTTTATTTTATGTTTTATTTTTTAATTTAGTTTAGGTTTATTTTATTATTATTTATTTAGTTTAAGTTTAGTTTGGCTTAGTTTAGTTTTATTTATTTTATTTATTTATTTATTTACTTATTTTAGTTTAAATTTTCTTCTTAGTACATTTAGGTTTTTTTTTTATTATTTATTTTAGGTTCATTTTTTTAAGTTTTATTTAGATTTATTTTATTTTAATTTTAGGTTTATTTCATTTTATTTATTTAGTTTTATTTATTTTATTTATTTTATTTTTTATTTATTTAAATTTTATTTATTTTATTTTAGTTTATTTTATTTTTTTATTTTATTTTATTTTGTATTTTAAGTTTCTTAGGTTTAGTTTTAGTTTTTATTTTATTTTTATGATTTCTTTTTATCCCAATTAGTTTTAAGTTTATTTTATTTATTTTAAATTTTAGTTTTATTTAGTTTAGGTTTTGGGTTTTTTTTATGGTTTTGGATTTTAGTGGTTAAGGGCTTGTGTTGTATAGAGTTTGTTCAGGTTAGGGATTGGGTTTAGGGTTTAGGCTCAGGTTTTATGTTAGGGTTTTTTAGTCAAGGCCTAGTTAGTTTAGGTGGGTTTTGTAAATTTTTTTAATTTTATTTATTTTATTTAATTAATTTTATCTTTTATTTATTATTATAGTTTAGTGTATTATTTTTATTTATTTTAGTTTATTTTTTATTTTAATTATTTTTTTAGTTTAGTTTATTTTTTTAAGTTTTATTTTTTTTTATATGTTTTATTTTTTATTTTAGGATTATTAGGTTATTATATATTTTAGGTTTAGGTTTTATGTTTTAATTTAGTTTATTTTAGGATTTTTTTTTACTCTTTTAGTTTATTTTATTTTATTTAGTTTAAGTTTTATTTTTGGTTTATATTTAGTTTAGGTTTAGGATTATTATTTTATTTTAAGTTTTTTTTTTTTTGCTTAGTATTTAGGTTTATGTTTATATTTTATTTTGTTTTATTTTTGGGTTTTATTTTTAGGTTTAAATTTTATTTTTATTTTTTTATTAGTTTATTTTATTTCTTTTATTTTAGTTTATTTTATTTTATTTAGGTTTTTATTATTTTAATTTATTTAGTGTTTTATTTATGTTATTTTAATTTTAATTTTATTTTTATTTTATTTTCTTTTAAGTTTAGATTTACGCTTTATTTTAGTTTTATTTAATTTATTTTGTTAATTTTAGTTTTTTTTTATTTATTTTATTTTATTTATTTAGTTTATTTTATTTTTATTTATTTATTTTGGTTGGGATTTATTTGGGTTTAGATTTGGGTTTAATTTAGTATTTGGGTTTTGTGGTTTAGAGTTTAGTGGTTTATTTTAGGTCTAGGGTTTTATTTAGTGTTTGGTTTTTATTTTTTTTTTTTAGAGAGAAATTTAGATTCAACATTTGTTCTTTCATTTAACCAAGTAAGACACCAACTATTATAAGACATAAGTGATGATATAGATAAAAAGTGAGCACACATAGAGCAAATTAAAAACCCAAGATAACTAGAAGTTCCTCTACTATAAAGCCACAATTCCATGTAGAGATCTATCTATTCCTCAATTTCTCCAGTATATCAACCCGCCTCTTTGTAGGATCCACCATCACATTATCTTCCTCTGCCACCAACAAAGTCAGTGGCTCCTCCATTCAATTTAACTCCAACCACCACCTCCATTTCCACCAACCCTAGATCCTTGACCACCATTTCATATAGTTTAGCCTCCATTAGATTTAGGTTGAGTTTGGTTGATTGTCATGTTTAGGTTCTTCCCATTTAGTAATTAGTTTTAGTTTTGATTTATTTAGGTTTTGGTTTATATTTTAAGTTTAGTTAGTTTGGGGTTAGTCTATAGATTTAGGTTAGGTAGTTTTGTAGTATAGTAGGTTTAGTTTGGGTTTATGCTGTATTAGGTTTAGGGTTTAGGTAGGTTTATGGTTTGGGTTTTGGTTATTTTAAAACAAAATTAGTAAACCCATAAGTTTTTTTAATTTAATTATTTATTTTATTTATTTAGTTTATTTATTTTTATTTTATTTAGTTTTATTTTATAAGGTTTATTTATTTAAGTTTAGTTTATTATAATTATTTATTTGCTAGGGTTTAGGTTTATTTTATGATTTTATCTTAATTTAAGTAGACCTGTGGTCTAGGTTTAGGGTGTGGCTTTAGCTAGTAGGTTGTTTAGTTTATATTTTAGGCCTAGGGTTTTTGGGTTAGTAGGGCCTAGTGGTTAGTTAGATTTAGGGTCAGGTTAGGTCTTTAAGCAAACCCAGGTTTAGTATTTGTTTATTTAGTTTATTTAATTTATTTTTATATCTCATTTTATTTATTTTATTTTTATCTGATAGTTTATTTATTTATTTTAGTATTTATTTATTTTATTTTTATTTAGTTTTTAGTATATGCCCATTTTATCAAGTTGTTTATATTTTTATTTACTTTTAGGTTTAGGTTTATATTATCATGTAAGTTTTATATTTTTAGAGTTTTTGTTTTATTATATTTTTAAGTTTATTTTGATCACCAGTTTATTTATTTTATTTTATTTTAGGTTTATTTTTATTTATTTTAGGTTTGGATTTAGTTTATTTAGTTTAGTATTTTAGTTTTTTATTTTATTTTGTTTTATTTATTTTATTAGGTTAGTTTCTTTTGTTTTATTTTATACATTTATTTTTTTTTTTTATTTTTTTTTTTTTTATTTAGTTAGATTTTTATTAGTTTGTTTATTTTTTATTTTACTATTTATTTTTTTAGTTTTATCTTAGTATTTTATTTTTACTTAATCAAGTTTTATTTATTTTATTTTAATTTATTTTGTTTTTTATTTTAATTTTATTTTTTATTTTTATTTAAAATTTATTTATATTATTTATTTTATCTTTTATGTTTTAGTTTATTTATTTATTTTATTAGGTTTATATTTAGTAAGTTTTGGTTTTTTATTTATTTTAGGTTTTGGGTTATTTGGTTTTATTTTAATTTTTTGGTGGTTTATGGTTGTGTTTTATTTTATTTTGTGGATTTAGGTTTTTTTATTTAGGTTTTTTAGGTTTTGTTAAGGTTTAGGTTTTATGTCTGTTTTAGGTTTTAGTTTAGTTTTTGGTTTTATAATAAAATTTAGATTTAACATTTCTTCTTTTAATTTCATCAACCAATTAACACACCAAGTTTTTTTTAACACGTTTATCATAGATAAAAATGAGGGAGAAAATCAAAACCCTAGATAGGGAACCATCTCTACTATAAAGACATATGCATTTATTTGATGGATCTAGTCTTCGCTTTCTCAGCTCCCACCAAAACTACTCTAGGGATTCACCATCATCTCCCTATCTCTCCTCCACCACTACCATAATCAGAACCTCCATCGCATTCCTCGCTTCCATAACCACCACTACTTCACCACCACCTCCATATCCACTAGCACCTCTAGATCCCCCACCACCACCACGATAACCAGATTTGCTTTAGCCTCCTGCCAGATCTATGACTACAATGATGTTCTAGCCATCTCCATTTAGGGTTTAGGTTTAGGTTATATGGTTTATTTATTTTAATTTATTGTTACTTTTTATTTTTAGATTTAGATTTGTATTTTAGGTTTTTTAGGGTATCTTAGAGTTTAGGTTTGGGTTTATGCTTTAGGTTGTGGTTTGGGGATGGTTTGTGGGTTTCATTTTAGTTTTGTGGTAGGGTTTGTGGTAGGTCAGGTTAAGTAAGTTTTAGGTTTAGTTTTGGGTTTTATTTGGTTTTAAGTTTTTTCAGTTTTAAGTTTAGTTTGTGGTTTGTTTTATATTTTAGATTTAGGGTTTTCTTTAGGTTATTTTAGTGGCTCATGGATTTAGGCTCATTAGTGTCAGTGGCTCAGGCAGTTTAGTTTCAGGGTGTTAGTTTCTGGCTCCTTTGGTTTGTGAGGGTAGGGTTTAGATTGCAGGCCTAGGGTCAGGGTTTAGATTAGGTCAGTAATATGGGTAGGTTTTAAAAACCATTTTAAACCAGCATTTATTATTTACATTTAGTTCATTTTTATTTATCTTTTATATATTTTATTTATATTTAAGTTTATTTATTTTATTTAGTTTTAATTTATTTTAGTATTTTATTTTTTGTTATTTTAGTTTTTCTTTTAGGTCGACATTTAGGTTTAGTTTATCTTTATTTTAGTTTTATTTTTATTTTATTTTTGTTTTAGGTTTTATTTTGTTATTTTTAGCTAGTTTAGGTTTTATTTTATTTTTTTAGGTTTTAGTTTGTTTTTATATTTTAAGTTTAGTTTTATTTTATTTTATTTCACCTAATTAGATTAGTTTTAGGTTTTATTTAGTTTACTATTTTATTTTATAGTTTATTTATTTTATTTATTTATTTTAGCTTTTTTTATTAGAGTTTTAAGTTATTTTTTTTATTTAGGTTTATTTTTAGGTTTAGTTTTTATTTTATTTATTTTATTTATTTTTTATTTTAAGTTTTATTTTATTTTATTTATTTATTTATTTATTTTATTTTATTTAGTTTTTATTTTATTTTATTTTAGTTTAAGATTTTATATTTTATTTTATTTCATTTTAGGTTTAGCTTCATCATTTTATGTATTGCTTTAAGCTTTAGTTTCTTTCTTTTATTTTATTTCTTATTGTTTTTTAAGTCTATGGGTTGTTTAGTTTTGGTAGGTTTATTTTATAGGGTTGCAGATTTTGCCTAGTGGTTTTTATCTTTGTGGCTCATTCTTAGTCTGGATCAGGCTAGGTTTAGGTTTAGGGCTCATGAGGCATTAGTTTTAGTTTGTATTTATTTTGTGGCTCAGGGCCTGTGGTTCCCAGGTTTAGTTTTCAGGCTCAGATAGGCCTAGGTTTTATTTATTTATTTTATTTATTTTTTTATTTATTTATTTATTTATTTATTTTATTTTATCTTATTTTATATTTTTATATTTTTTATTTATCTTTAGTTTAGTTTATTTTTATAGGTATTTATTTATTTTATTTTAGTTTTATGGTTTATCTTTATAGTTTTAGTTTTATTTTGTTTATGGTAAGTTTATGATTTAAAGTCTAGTTTAAGGTTTTTAGGTATTAGAGAGTACAATTTAGGTTTAGCTCTTAGTTATTAGGGTTGGTTTATTATTTTATTTTTATAAACCCTTAGGTTTTGTATTTAGTTTATTAGGTTTTTTTAGAATTTATTATTTATATTATTTATTTATTAGTTTATTTTTTATTTTTATTTATTTTTATTTTTTATTTATATTTTATTTATTTTTATTTTTTATTTATTTTTTTTAGGTTTATTTTAGTTGAGTTTTATTTTTATTATTTTTTATTAGGTTTTGGGTTTTAGGTTTAGTTTTGGGTTTTATTTAGAGTTTTTTAGTTTTATTTATTAGGATTTTAGGGTTTAGGGTTTGGGTTTTGGGGTTTTGGGTTTTTGTGGTTTATTTAGGGTTTGGGGTGTGGTTGGGTTTTTTTGAGAAACCCCATGTAGGGGTATTTTATTGCCACAAAAAAGAGGGTTACAAGGTCCTTAAAGGATAAACCCAAACTACTTCTCAAAGAGCTACAATCACCCTAAAGAGTGCCCCATCTAAGTACCCAAAAGCAAAAGAAGACATTAAAGCAATCAAAAGATACAAAAGATTAACATAAAAGCCAAAGGGGATTAGATTAATGCTCGGAGACGGAATGCATGACACTATGGAGCAAACCCAAGAGGATAGAGAGAAGCACCGCAAAAATGTAAAGAAATTAAAGCGCTTAAGCAATACATCATAATGATAAGTAAAATAGCATAATCTGAGAATGATAGTAAAGAATTGTGATAGAGGAGGCTGCTCATCACACCAAGTTAGTGATGCAAATATGATCCAAACTTGAAGGGTTACATCACAAGAGCTACTACCAAACCAAAAGGGAGTTAAATCATCACAGCCATCATAGCCAACAAACCTGTGTGAAGATAGCATGATGTTGAAAGTCTTATGGGCTTTATTACCCGCAAACCTAAACAAAAGTATATATAATATAGAGAGGAAATTGCAAATGGCTGAAAGATAAGGGGTCCCATGCAAGAAAAGTATCATCAATATAGTCACCCTGACATAAGGATACTTATACATATGAAATAGGCCAACATAAAAACCATCCACAAGAAAACAGCGTAAGAGGTAGCCTGCACAAATCTTGCTAAGCAAGTCGATGAGCCTATAAGTAACACCATCCCAAACATATGATATATATGAATCTTTCCAGCCAAGAGTACAGCCTAGAAGTAAAGTCCAGAAAATGAGCCCAATCATAATAATGAATGCAATTGTGAACAAATCCCTTATTAATATCCATATCAGTAGTTGGCAAAAAGCAATTGTAAAGGAAGGCAGCATAACCCAATACCAAAAATAGCACCAAATAAAGATATAACTAACTAAGAAAAAGATGCTAGACAAACAATTGGATAATCCAGATCAACAAACAACAAAGAGTGCAGCTTTCCATAGTACCACCCATTCAGAATAGACATTGCATTCCATGGAGATAGCAGCACAAGCCTAACTGAACCCAGATGGGAATAAAATAAAGAAGAATGAAGATCAATATCAAGAAATGAACATCACCTGCATATAAAAAAAATTAAAAAAGCCAACCCCAACAACAAAATAGTTAGTGCAACATTGGAACCCACCGTGAGGATAAATGAAAATGGGATTCAAATTAGGGTCCTTTAGAATCTAAAAAACAAGAGAGCATATAACCAAGATAAAAATAGCCAAGAAAGAAGAGCAAGATAACAAATAAACAAGATAGTAAGGGACAACAAAATGGCCATAGAACCTCTCAATTAAGGTAGTTATTCCAATAGTTAGTAACCAAGTAGATAGAGCATAAAAACATGGATCGAAGGCATACACCCAATGACCAAAAATAATCAATAAAAAGTAAAAATAGTGAACATAGGACCTAAAGTCCTACAACCAACAAAGATAGAGCCAACATTGAATCTGAGAAACAAGGATAGCAAATATCCAAGACAACAAAAAAGCCAAGACAATGAAAACGCCAGTGAGAACCACCATAATAAAAGTAATAGATACAAGTTTAACTAAAGAAGATGGAGAAAAGAGCACAGATAAAGTAGTCCATAGAATTTAGATGATAAGCATATAATAAACCAATAAGGAGATTCAAATCAAAAGCCACCAAGCAACTAACTTCATTAGAGGTGACAAAATAAACCAAAACCTAGAAATAGCATGAAGAGTATTAATCCAGTCACCAACAACCCATACAATTACTAGAGGGTCAAAAGTCCACCCATTTAGAGTAAATAGAGCATATGTAAAGATCCAAATAATCAGATGGAAAATCACAGGATTTTGTATAATTTGAACAGAACCAAGGGGGATAAAATAGTACCAAGAGAAATCATAGCTCAAGAAAAATAGTCGAGAAATAAAAGGCAAGAAAGATAATAACCACAAAGACAACCTCTGACAAAGGACCCTAAAATCCAAAAGCCAATAATGGTAGCAATAAACAAAAATTACACCCACCATATAAAATTCCAATAAAAAATAGAGATGTAAAGTAGCAATAAAGGGTTCAAAAGATAATCAACGTAAAAAACCTTGATAAAGATGATTAAGCTAGCTAAACCCACAACCACATTAAAGGAAAACTAAGAAGCCATAAAGGAAATCCAAACCTGTAAGGAATTAATATAATTGAACAGGAAATTGAAAAATCTCTCTTGGCAGATTGGGAATATGAGGTTGGGCAAAATAATCAGCAAGATAACACTAACAACACTCAGAACCATATATAAACAACCCCAATAATACGTCGGATAAAAGACTCAATGATCCGACCATCCAACAACCAAGAAAGAAAATAATAGCAAGTTGGCCATAAAACCAACCATTCAAATTATACAATGCATAAGTTAAATCCTAGATAGTTAAGGAAGAGGTCCGCCAAGACTAGAACTAAGATGTAAAAAAGTGAAAATAACAGATCCTGTGTTTTAACAAAGATAAACATTTAGAAAAATCAGAGATAAGAAATAGTCAAGGAGAAAAATAAAGGCCATCTTGCAGTCTACAACCTCAATAGATGCCAACCGAACAAAACAAAACAAAATAAAACCCTAGAAGCAGATTGAGGAGCAATAATCCAAATCAGCCAACATCCAGGACAGTAATTACCAACAAGCCGGATCTACACAATTTTAAAGAGCAAAAAGGTAAAAAAAAAATAATTAATCAGAGTACTGATGAGAATAAGAAAGATAGTAAGAGCACTAGTAATAAATAAAACAAAGGTTAGCCAGGATAAAGGAATCCAGAAACCCAACAGCCATAGGTTAAAATAACACTATAATTATTGCAACCATAGGATAAGCCAATAAAAAGCAACGGGACAACAGAGCTACCATAAGGGTTCAAAAGGGTATTATTAATGAAATCCTTTAGAGAAATCAAAGCTAGCAGTAACTACCTCCTCGTGAGAAATTAGACCGAAAGGAATTCATTAAACAATACCAAACCGAAAGAACCATTAATAATAACAAAGGTATTGCATTTTCTTTCCTTATGTGTATGGGTTAGTATATACATTCAACAAATACATTAAACCAACTCTAAGACCAGCCTTCTGGACAAAGGGCCCAAAAGCCCAACAGCCAACAATTAAACCTTTAACATAGATGTTGCATCCATAAATAGCAAGACCCCAAACAAGGTTGGGATAATTAAACCAACAGTAGATGCCACTTAGCTCATCAAAAGACCAGCAAGGAGTAATATGATGATGCATCAGCAAATTCCAAAGAAGCAGCAGCACATTAACAGTAAAAATAGTAGAGGTAGTAAGCTCCCAATTAAAGCTAAGATAATTAAACCAACAAAGAGATCAACAAGTACAACAAGGGATATCAAGTTGATGCATTAGAAAGACCAAAGAAATAACAACAAAGAAATAGAAAATGATCATGCAATAAAAGAGGTATTGAAGAGATGAATCCAATAGGTTAGATTAATTCGAGATAAGGAAACCCAAGATATTCCAAATTAACCAAGCCATGCAAATGTTTAGAAGGGTTAGTTGATCAAAGAATTTTATTCCATCCAATCTAGCCCCAGATTGTCTAAATAATTAGTAGATGCATTACCCTCATGCCATACATGAATGATTTTAAAGTAGAGTTGGGCTAGGAGAGTTCAAGTTTGCTTAAGAAGGTACAATCGATTGCCCATTTTGGTGGAAGTCAAGAGATCAATCAAAGGGCATCCACCTCAATCCAAATATTGAGACAACCTTTTTGAAGGCAAATCTTAAGAGCTTTGTACACTGCCATAAGCTCAACAAAGGGAACAGAGCAGGGATTAAAGGGGTGAGCAAAGGAACATAGGACTTTTCCATTAAGATTTTGAAAATACCACCACTGAACCTTTAGAGAGAGCCATCGTGTTAACTTTAATAGTGTTAGCATGAGATTTTACCCAATAAACAATCTTATCATCTTTACGATGTGGTGATCAAGTTAAAACCCAATTTATTGGCCACAAATTTGCAACCTTTTAATTATTTGTATTTAATTAAATTGGCATTAAACAAGTCAAGGATTTTCTTTTTAGTTCTAGCAATTATCCTCATGTGATTCATAGGGATCTCACAATGATCATTTTGGTCCATCCATATGAACCAAATAAGAGTGATAGTAGTTATGACTTTAATGTGTCCTTTAGTAGTGTTGTCAAAATAAACTTCAAGAAGTTGGTATAAATTTAAGGAGCCATTGAAAATGACAATGTTAAAGAGGTCATCAAACCAAATCCAAAGTTTAGAAGCAAGCCCCATTAACAAAAACATGATTCACATTCTCAATGTGAAAACAACATTGGCATTTTGAAGGTAATTGAAAACCTTTACCCCACAACAAGGAGTCCATAGGGATGAAGTTTTTCAAAATATGCCAAGTAAGAGTAACAAGGATATTATTGTTCCATAGTTTGAGAAACACATTGGAAGAATCATGAGTTTCTTTAATGTGAATCCAAACATTTTTAAAGTTGAAATCACCATTATGTGAGAGCTTAAAAAGGATCTAGTCTTGATTAGTAGGAATGATAGGTAGTTGTTTAAGAGAAAGGAAGGAATATAATCAATAAGCTTACTAATGTTCCACATATTATTCTACCAGAAAGATTTCACTTTAATAGCGATAGTGGAATGGGTGGAAAGTAAGTCATCAATGGATCCACATCCAGTCTAGTTATCTTGCCAAAACAAGGAGGAGCCAGAGTTTATCCCCCAAAAAATTAAGGATTCTGCATCTCGTTTGGCGAAACAAACTCTTTTCCAAACAGGAGAGTCTCTTGCTTTATGGGGACAAATGAGGGGTGCTTACCCTGGAAATATTTAGCAGTCATGAAATGAGCCCAAAGACTTTTGTTACTCTAAAATTCCACCAAAGCTTATGTAGTAGCTTCTTTGATTGGCTTACATCCAAGGACACCTTCTGGTACCACAACTTCTAAACCAAGAGGTCGTGGTTTTGGAGTTTGAGTTTTAGGTTTAGGGTTTAGTAGGGTCATTTAGTGGGTGTTTTGATTTTATTTTTTTACAGTTTAAGGGTTTAGTGATTTAGTTTAGGTTCAATATTTAGTTTAGGTTTATTTTAAATTTATTATTTTTTTAATTTTTTATTTTAATTATTTTAGTTTGTTTTATTTATTTTATTTATTTATTTTAGTTCTTATTTTAGTTTTTTTTAAGGTTTAGGTTCAGGTTTATGTTTATTTCTTAGTTTATTTTTTAATTTTATTTTATTTTTTAGGTTTACATTTTTTATTTTATTTTAGGTTTAGGTTTTATTTTTATTATTTTCTTATTTAGTAGGTTTTATTTTAGGTTTATTTTAGGTTTTATTTTTAGTTTAGGTTTAGGTTTATTTTAGTTTATTTATTTATTTAGGGTTTAGGTTTATTTATTTTAGGTTTAGGTTTAGGTTTTATTTATTTTAGTTTCTAGGTTTATTTTATTTTTTTTATTTGGTTTAGGTTTTTTTAATTTTAAGGTCACTTTATTTCATTTATTTTAAGTTTTATTCTTAGGTTTAGGTCTTTATTTAGTTTAAATTTTTTTTTATTTTATTTTATTTTTTTTTTGTTTAGTTTTTTTTATTTTAGGTTTTTTTTATTTTTAGGTTTTATTATTTAGTTTATTTTACGCTTTATTTATATTATTTTAGTTTAGTTTTATTTTTTTTATTTTATCTATATTAGGTTTAGGTTTAGGGTTTTAGTTATTATTTTTATTTTATCTTTTATTTTATTTAGATTTAGTTTTTATTTATATTATTTTAGGTTTTATTTAGTTTGGAATAAAGTTAAGGTTTTAGGTTTAGGGTTTAGGGTCAGGTTTTGTGGTTTAGGTAGGTTAAGTTTTTTTATTCTTTTATTTTTATTTGGGTTTAGGTTTTGACACATAAGACACAATGAGAAAGATTCATCATGGGATTAAGGCTTTTGTTGTAGGGTTTAGTTTGTTTTAGGGTTTAGGGGTTTAGGGTTTAGGGTTTCGTGTTTAGGTTTTAGGTTTAAGTGTTTTAGTTTAGGTCTAAGGTTTTAGGTTTTTTTTTGGCACTAATCTTAGATTTCCTTTTAATTTCATCAACCAAGTAACACACCAAGTTTTCTAAGACACAGTGATGTCATAAAAAAATGAGCATGATAGCAAATCAAAAGCCTAGATAACTAGAACTGCCTTTACTATAAAGGGACAATTCAATAAGCAGATCGACGCCATTCTTCTATTTCTTCGCCCCAAGACCACCGCTTCGAGTAGTGGGATCCACCATCATATCCCTGAGATCTCCCTCAACTAGCTCCATAACTATAACATCCATCGATCCTCCTGCCTACATAACCACCACTACTCTGACCACCACCTTGATATCCACCAACACCTCCAGATCCCCCACCACCACTGCAACCACCTCCCTCCTTTTCCTCCAAGATCTATACAGCCCGGTTGAGTGATATCAAGTGCCCCATTCTTAGATTTAGGTTTATGTTTAGGTTTATTAAGTATTAAGTTTTAGGTTTATTTTTAATTTATTTAGTTACTTTAGGTTTACTTTTGGGTTTGGGGTTTAATGTTTAGTGTTTAGGTTAGGGTTTAGGTTTAGAGTTTGGGATTTAGGGTTTAGGGTTTTAGGGTTTATGCTTTAAGGTTAAGGGTTTAGGGTTTAGGATTTCTTAAGGTTTAGGGTTTGTATTGTAGGTTTAGTGTTGTAGGTTTAGGGTTTAGGGCTGTGGATTTTTTATTTTTTATTTTTTAAATTTTTAAGGTTTTAATTTTGGGTTTATGAGGTTTAGGATTTAGGTTTTAGTTTAGGGTTAAAGGTTTTGGGTTGTTTTTTGATAGAGAATAAATTTAGATTCAACATTTCTTCTTCTTAATTTCAATAACCAAGTAACACATCAAGAATTCTAAGGCCCAAGTGATGACATAGATAAAAGATAAGCACGCATAGAGCAAATCAAAAATGCTAGATAATTATAATCGTCTCTACTATAAAGACATAATTCCATAAGCAGCATATCATATCGATTGTTCTTCACTTCCTTAACCTCCCACCTCTCGAGTAGGATCCACCATCATCATATCTCTGACGCTACTGCCACCAACATCAGAACTCTATCGCCCTCCTCCTATAACCACCAATGCTCTAAACCACCACCTCCATATCCACCAACACCTCTAGATCCCCACCACAACCATGATAACACGCCTGCTTCGCCTCCATGCCAATTTAGACTGGCGGTTGATGGTGATGTTCCTGCCATCAAGGTTCAGCCCATTCTTATAGTTTAGGTTTATGTTTAAGTTTAGTAGGTTTTTAGGTTTGGTTTAATTTTTAATTTATTTAGTTACTTAGGTTTAAATTTAGGGTTTGGGGTTTAATGTTTGGGTTTGGGTTGGGGTTGTAGGGTTTATGTTAGAGCTAAGGGTTTAGGATTTAGGGTTTAGGATTTAGAGTTTATTTTAGGGTTTTATGGTTTACCATTTGTGGGTTTTGTAGAGGTTTAGTGTCATGTTTGGGGTTTAGGTTTAGGATTAGTTTTGGGTTTAAAGTTTAGGGTTAGTGTTTTTTTTTTTTTTTATTTTTCAGGGTTTAGGTTTAGGGTTTAGATTTGATTTTAGTGTTTTTTTAAATCAAAAACCATAGGATTTACTTTACACTTTATTTCTTTATTATCTTTTATTTTATTTATCACACCATTATCTAGTTTAGTTTATATTTAGGTTTATTCTTTATTTTTTAGGTTTATCTAGTCATCTTTTAGGTAGGATCAGTTTAACCAGGTTTATTTTAGACGAGATTTATTATTTTATTAGCCTAGTTTGTGCCTTAGGTTTGGGTTAGGTGGGTCTGGGATTTAGGCCCAGGGCTCAGGGTCATGTGGCCAGTGTTTTTGCCTGGGTTTAGGGTTTTAGGGCTCAGTGGTGGGTCTGATTAAGCTCAGGTTTTAGGTGGGGTGGGTGTAGGCCTAGGGTTTCAGGTCACTTTTAGGCCTAGTGGTGGGTCATGGATCTTTTATTACATTATGGCTCAGTGTTTATGTTTATGGTTTTAGAGGTCCGGCTTAGTTTATTTTAAATTAAGCAAACCCAGGTTTAGGTTTTTCATTTATTTATTTTTTATTTTATTTATTAGTATATTTATTTTAGTTTAGTTTCTTATTTTAGCATATTTTTAGTATATAGTTTTTGTTTATTTTATTTATATTTTATTTTATTTTTTTTATTTTAGGTTTTTCAATTTTATTTTAGTTTTTAGGTTTAGGTTTAGGTTTTATTGGTTTATTTTAAAGTTTTATTTTCTTATTTTAGGTTAGGTTTATTTTAATTTATTTTATTTTATTTATTTATATAGTTTAGTTTATTTTAGTTTAGGTTTTAGGTTTTATTTATTTTTTATTTTATTTTAGTTTAGTTTATATTTTTTTTTTTATATTAAGTTTAGCTTTTTTTAAGTTTAGTTTTATTTTTTTATTTATTTTAGGTTTTAATTTATTATGTTTTAATTTAGTTTTATTTTATTTTGTTTAGGTTTATTTTATTTTATAATTTGGTTTAGTTTTATTTATTTTATTTTAGTTTAGTTTTTCACATTTTATTTGTATGTTTAGGTTTAGGTTTATGTTTTAGTTCTTTATTTTTTTATTTATTTATTTTATTTTAGGTTTATTTATTTATTTTATTTTATGTTTTATTTAGTTTGGTTTAGGTTTAGGTTTTGTTTTGGTTGTAGGTTTAGGGTTTAGGTTTTATTGTAGGGTTAGTTTTTTTTTTTTTTTTTATTTTTTTATTTTATTTTTAATTTTAGGTTTGGGTTTAAGGTTTATTTAGGTTTAGTTTAAGATTCAGGTTTTAGTTTACAGTTTTTGGTTTTTGTTTTTTTTTTAATAGAGAAGAAATTAAGATTCAACATTTGTTCTTCTCGATTTTATGAACCAAGTAATACACCAAGTTTTCTAAGATAAAAGCGATGATATAGATACAAAATGAGCACGCATATAGCAAATCAAAATCCTAGAACTAGAATTGCTTACTGACACAATTCATAAGCACTAGATTGGATCGATGCTCTTCTCGCTTCAGTTCATCAACCACCCCATCCTCTTGAGTAGGGATTCACCATCATACCCCTCGACGCCTCCACCACCACTACTATGTAACCTTGCCCTCCAACCTCCATAACCACCAATGCCCTACCACTACCTCAGATCCAAAGACGCTTCACCACCATATGGATAACCGCCTCCCCTTCTTTGACCACCATTTCTAGACTAATTCTATGATTGATGTTTCTACCATCAAGGTTCTACCCATTCCTAAGGTTTAGGTTTAGTTTAGTTTATTAAGTTTTTGGGTTTAGTTTTACTTTTTTTAATTTATTTAGTTACTTTGGTTTAGTTTGGTGGAGTTTAGGGTTTGGCTAGGTTTAGTTTTATTTAAGGTAGGGTTTTTTATTTTGGGGTTTATTTAGGTCAGTTTGTAGTCAGGTTTAGGGTAGGTTGGAGTTTATAGTTTAAGGTTTTAGGGTTTGGCCTAGTGGTTAGTTCAGGTTTTAGAGGTTTAGTGTTTAGGTTTACAAGTAGGTTTTAGGCCAGTTTTTTTTTGGCCTAGTTTAGATTAGGGTTTAGGGTTTAGAATGGTAGGGTTTTTAGTGTTTTAAAAAAAATCAAGAAACCAAAGATGTATTTATTTATTTAGTTTATTTATTTATTTTATTTATTTTATTTTTATTTTATTTAGGTTTATGTTTTATTTTATTAGTTTAATTAATTTTTTTATTTATTTTAGTTTAGTTTTTCATTTCAGTTTATTTTTTTTAGTTTGTTATTTATTTTTTTTTAATTTGTTTATTTTTATATTTTAGGTTTAGGTTTTAGTTTTTTATTTATTTAGGTTTTATTTTAGGTTTTATTTTAGGTTTTATTTTAAATTTATTTTAGGTTTTATTTATTCATCCAGTTTAGGTTTATTTTTAGTTTTATTTATTTTAGGGTTTAGGTTTAGTTTATTTTGGGTTTAGGTTTAGGTTTTTATTTTAGTTAAAGTTTAGGTTTATTTTATTTTGTTTATTTTAGGTTATTTTTTTATTTTAGGGTTTAGGTTTTTTATTTATTTTAGGTTTATTTTAGGTTTAGGTTTTATTTTATTTTATTTTTTATTTTTTATTTTATTTAGATTTTATTTTAGGATTATTTAATTTTTTTAGTTTAGTTTTATTTATTTTATTTTATGTATTTTACTTTTATCTTATTTTATTTTAAGTTTATTTATGTTTAGGTTTATATTCAGGTTTTTTAGTTTTATTTATTTTATTTTATTTTTTTTTTTATTTTATTTATTTAGGTTTAGGTTTTGTGTTTAGGTTTAGTTTAGAGTTTGTAGGCCTCAGTTTAGGCCAGTGTAGGCCCAGGGTTTAAGGTCTGTGGTAGGTTTAGGCCCAGGGTAGGCTTTAGAGCTCAGGCCTAGTGGCCCAGTTGGGCCTAGGGCTCAGTTTTAAAGTTAGATTTTATTATCTTTATACATAGGTAATGTGTGTCTTTTGTTAGGATTTAAGGTTTAGTCAAGGGCCCAGTTTAGGCTCAGGGCCTGGTGGGATATGATTAGGCTCAGGGTTTATTTTATGTCAGGTTATGGTTAGTGAGTTTATGGTTTATGTTTTAGGTTTAGGGTTTAGGATTTAGGGTTTATGGTTTTAATTTTATTTTTAATTAAGTAACCCACGCTTTAGGTTTATTTAGATATTTAGTTTATTAATTTATTTATTTTATTTTTATTTAGGTTTATTTTTTAGTTTAGTTTTAAAACAAAGGGTTTAAAGTTTAGCTTTTAGGTTTAGGTTTAGGGTTTAGATTTAGGTTTGGTTTTTTTAAAAAAAAAATTAAGTAAACCATAGTTTAGTTTATTCAAGATATTTTAGTTTATTTTATTTATATTACTTTTTAATTTATAATTTTATTTTATTTTTATTTTATTTTATTTAGTTTAGTTTATATTTTAGTATATTTATTTTAGTTTAGGTTTTTATTTTAGTTTATTTTTTAGCTTTATGTATTTATGTTGGGTTTTATTTATTTTATTTAGTTTTTTTATTTATTTTTTAGGTTTATTTTATTTTATTGGAGTTTATTTAGGTTTATTTTTTATAGTTTATTTATTTTATTTATTTATTTAGTAAGTTTATGTTTAGGTTTAGGTTTAGTTTATTAGGTTTTATTTATTTTAGTTTAGGTTTAGGTTTATTTTATTTTAGGTTTAGGTTTAGTTTAGGTTTAGGTTTATTTTGTATTTATTTTAGGTTTATTTTTTTAGGTTTAGGTTTTTTATTTAGTTTTATTTTATTTTGTTTAGTTTATTTCATTTTATTTTAGTTTAATTTTATTTTAGGTTTTTATTCTTAGTTTATTATATTTTTAGTTTAGTTTAGGTTTTATTTATTTTATTTAAGTTTTTAATTATTTTATTTTATTTTATTTTAGGTTTAGTTTAGGTTTTATTTTATTTTATTTAGGTTTAGGTTTTTTATTTATTTTAGAAGATTTAGTTTAGGATTAGGTTTTAGGTTTAAGTTTAGGGTTTATGTTTAGGGTTTTAGGTTTAGGGTTTAGGGTTTAAGGTTTAGCATTTATTAGGTTTTACATTTATTTAGATTAGTGTTTAAAAGGCTTTAACTTTATTTAGGGTACAATTAGCAGTTTAGAGTTTGAGTTTAGTTTAGGGTTTAGGTAAGAAGTTTAAGGGTTTAGTTTAGTTTAAGTTTATAGAAGGGTTTAGGGAGTTTAGTTAGTTTAAGTTTAGGGTTTAGGGTTTTAGGGTTTAGGGTTTAGGGTTTAAGGTTTGGGTTTGGATTTAGTTTAGGTTTAAGTGTAAAGTGAAAATTTTAGTTCCATAGAAAATTAAAGTAAATCTCTAAAATGCTCAAGAACTCAATAAGTCTAAGATAAACCAAATAATGAGGGAAAAGCAAAGAACAAATAAAACAACCAATAAAATCTATGTAGCAACCAACTTCATGGAGAGCCGATCAAAGATCCACTTGCAAGAGTGTCTAACTTGTAAAACAAATTTTCAACATACTTTTGAAGGTTGAGTACAAACAAAATCAAAGCAAAGTAATAATCAAACATAAAAGGAATAAAATAAAGAAAAGGCTCAGGCTCAACATTCATCTCAAGGAGCACTATATGTGCATCCAAACAGGAAATGGGTTACAATTAGATAAGCTAGAGCGGAAGAAAGCTAGAAACATCAAGGCCATCATTTCGAGTCTCTTGTAGCACATTATCCAAAGATGGTCCTCGAAGCAAACCCTCCAAATAGCAAAGATAACCACCACAAACCAGAACAACCAAGCAATAAGATAGATAAACAAACAACATGAGGATAGTAGAAAAAAATAAATGAAGCACCAAAAGCCACCAAAAGGAATAACAAAATCAAGAGGAGCAAACATCATGATATGGGTAACAACAAGAGAAAAACAAGAGAAAAAGGAAAACCATAAGGATCGATCCTCAACAAAACAAAAAGGCCAATAAAAAATCTAGCAATAGCAAATGAGGGTGGGGTAAGGCTGCATAAATAAACCAACAACAAAATAAGCAATAAAGGCACCCAACCCAGTAGCCAAGTCAAATAACAACCACAGTAAAAGTTAAATTTGAGACAATACACAAACCCAAAACATGATAGGAGGTCCAACCCATTACCAAAGAATAAAAATAAAATACTACCACTAAAGCCAGTCAACAAAACTTGACCACCTCCACCATTAAATCAATAGATAAACCACCAAAAATATCAACCAATAATAACCAGCCCAATAGAAACAACATAGTACAAGATTTAATAGATTTGGGTATCGAAAGGAGGCAAAACCCATAGAAAGCCTATACAAAACAACCTAGAAGGGAAATAAGAACAAAAAGAAAATTTTGGTAAAAGCCGGTGAGAAACCACCAAGCTGAAAAAAACCAAAAAACCCAGTACAAAAACCAAGCAACAACAAAACCAAAATAAAAGCATGAGTTGAAAACATAGAACCAAAGAGGAAAATTAGTAGATCACCACAACCCAAAGATGGTTTAAAGAGGGCAAAACAAAAAATAAGGGATCATAAAACCAATAAAAAAAAACCAAGCTAAGGAATTATAATCGAGATAAGGCAATCCTGTTATCCAAATTAAACCAACCTCTTAATAATAATTTAGGCAATGTTTGGTTGTCAAATAAAGTGAAATTAGTTAAGTTGGCACCAAAATTAGCTAAATAATCAGCACAACCATTACCTTCATGAAGGATGTGGGAAATTTTAAAACAAACATGAGAAAAGTAGAATTTTAGTATGATTAAGAAGATAAAATAATTCAGCATTCCCATTTTATTGGAATTAAGGATGTCAAGCAAGAGAGCATCAACTTCAATCTAGATGTTGAAGAAACCTTTATTCAAACAAATTTCAAATGCTTTATTAATATAAGCTCGAAAGAGAACAAAATAGGCTTTGAGAGGATAAGCAAAAGCACAAATGATTGTACCTTTAGAATCCCTAAGGATACCACCACAACCATATTTATTGAAAGCAATAGAAACATCATTATTAACTTTAATCACATTATCTTTAGGTTTAATCCAACGGATAATCCTAGCACCTTTATGAGAGTCTAGATGGGGAAAAATGATACCCAATTTTTTAGGCAAATTTGTAACCTCTAAAATGAATGTACTAATAAGATTGGCATTAAAATGAGCATGAATTGTTTATGTAGTTCTAGCCAAGATCCTTTTATGGTTCATAGGAATACCATGACATTTAGCATCATTTCTATCCATCCAGATGAACCAGATAATAGTAACGATAGCACTTTGAAGGTAAATAAAACCCTTTAGTCCAAAGCAAAGAGTCCACAAGAATATAGTTAATCAAAATCCTCCAAGCTAAAACCAAATTGGAAATGGGAATGATAATGTTCCAAAGTTTAATAAAAAAAATTAGAAGGGGTGATGTTTATCTCTAATAAGTTTCAAATCTCTTTAAGAACAAAATCACCATTATGAGAAAGTTTAAAAAACAATTTGGTCAAGTTTGTTAGAAGAAATGGGAATATTTCTAAAGTTATCAATATAAGAAAAATAGGGATATATAGTTCTCAAGTTTGTTTTCATTCCAATTGTTATTAAGCCAAAAAATAATTAACTTTGATAGCAAGTAGAGTGGGTAGATAAATGGGTTCAATAGATGCCCATCCAATTGTCTTGCTAGAAAAGGAAAAAATTGTGGATACCCCATATTAATGATTCAACAACCCATTTAATGGAACAAAGCCTTTTCCAAATCGAGAGTCACCAACTTTATAAGCATAGTTAAGAGGGTGTTTACTTTGGCAATATTTTTCATCATAAAATTAGCCCAAAGGCTATCATTCTTTCAATTTCCACGAGTTTATGAGAAAATGCGGTGATAGCTTCGAATAGGTTTGCAACCAAGAGCACCTTCATCCAAGGACTACAACATTTATTCCAAGATGTCCAATGCATTCTTTTGGTAGAATTATTAGAGCCCCAAAAAATTTGTTAAGCAAGATCAATTCGATAAGTGTAGTAGTGGGAATAATAGTTTGAATCAAATTAAGAGGCATAGAGTTGAGAGTGTTTTAAGGATAGTGAGCCTACCCCAAAGGATAGTAAATGGAATTCCCAAATTGATATTTTATTTGAAATTTTTTGAATTAACTCATCAAAGACATGAACATTTTGGGCCTTTAAAGAAAGAGGACCAACTACTTAAAGGTAATTGTTGATGTTTAAAATTAGTGATATGAAGGATTTGATTGAGTTTAATATTGGAGATGCTAGTGGAAGTGATAAAATAGCTTTTGTTATCATTTATCAAAAGACCACTTTTTGTACCAAATTTATTTAAAAAATTCTTAAGATGCTTGATGATGAATAGAAGCATTGCAAAAAATAATAAAATGATTAACAAAACTTAGATGGAAAATAGAGACCGAGTTTTGTAGTACATACTAGAATTATTTAAGAATAAATCATTGATGCTCTAGATAAGTACTCAACAATAATAATAAATAAAGCTAGAGATAAGGGATCCCCTTGTCTAAAAGCCATGGGAAAGGGAAAGAAACCAGGCTTCCCATTAAGAAAAATCAAAACCAGCATTATTGATATAATTTTTATAAGAAAAATAAATTTTTAGAAAACCCAAATAAATTCAAAATCTAAAAGGAAAGAATAAATGTTATCAAAGGCTTTGGTAATATCTAATTTAAAAAGAATGTTGCCCCTCTAGTCTTGGCATCAAGATCATGAATTAGTTCTTTAGCAAGTAAAATATTGTCAAAAAATAGATTTACCTCTAACTAGTTGGTTGAGGGAGATAATTTTATTAAGTAAAGGAAGCTATTGGTAAGGATTTTAAAATTAGATTATTGAAGAAGGTGCAAAGACTAATAGGTCTAAAATCACCCCAATAATCCATGTTATCTTTCTTTTGTATGAGAATAATCAAAGTAATAGAAAAATATCTCCGAAAAGGATCACCATTAAAAAAAATCAATCACAGCCTCAATCAAATCATTTTTAATGATAAACCAACATTTCTAAAAAAATTGAGTAGTGAAACCCTCTGGACTACCAACAGAATCAATGTTCATGCTATTTATAACTTTAAAAATTCATCTTCATTAGGCATAATGGTAAGCAAATCATTGTCATCATTATTAATAATGGAAAGAAATGATTTGGAAATAGCTTCATAAGAACAATTCTTGTTAAGCATATTTATAAAGTAATTAATAAATGAATCCTTAATCATTTTTTTATCCATAATCCAATCTTTGTAGTCATTTTTTTTTTGAATATTATTCAAAGCTCTCTTTTCTTAACCAAAGCATGGAAATACCTAGTATTCTATCACCATCCTGTAATATCTTTACTACCAACTTTTTTGGCATGAGTAAGTCTCTTCCATATTTTAAAATTGACAAGTTTATCTTTCACAGTCAATTCTATAAGCTTAGAAGGATTAGACATAATAGAGACTTCAAGATCATAAACCAAATTTTCCATGTCTTTAATATTAGTAAAAGGTTTTGAAAACAATGCTTGTTCCACCAACCAAATTTTGTTTAAGTCTTTTATGTTTAAACCAAAGTCTATTCATCCCCATGAATTATCATGATGTAAAGGGGCTTTCAAATTCTTAGCTACAACATCAAGGAAATTAATATGAATCCACATGTTGAAATCTAAAAGGGAGTTTTTTAATTTATTAGAATTATGTTTATAAAACCAAAGAGGAGCATGATTAGACAAGGTTATGCTTAAATGATCAACATAAGTAATAGGCCATTAATCCAATGAGTATTAAAAGAATCATGTCAACCTTTGCCAAAGTCCCAATGTAATTAGAACCCTTAAAGCCAATAACAGCTAAATTACAATCAAGGATCATATTGGAAAATTCTTCTGTAGAATAAATTTTGGAGAGCAACCACCACTTTGTTTCTGAAGAAAATAAATAGTGTTGAAATCACCATCCATAAACTAAGGTTTGTTGAGGTAGCAAAATTTCAAATTATCCCAAAGAGGTTTTGACCATCTATAATAAAGAAGCATAAACAAGAGCTTAAAACACAATAGTCACCATAAGAGATTTGAGCATTAACAACTTGTTCAAAATCATCAAAATAAAAAATGAAATTATTCCAAAACACCAAATCTTATTACTAACATTGGGTAAAATTTGTTGTAGTGATCATTCTAGCAACATGATTAATTTTATTAGCATGAATAATAGGTTCCAAAATAATGAGTAAAGAAATATTATGAATGTGACAAAGATTTCTAATTATGAATATAGAGGTAATCCCTCCTTCCTAATAGAAAATTGAACATAATGAAGTAAAAGGGGAAAGAAAAGGATAATTAAGAGAAGAGTAGGAGGCTATAGCAGATCTAGTGTTTTTAGATAGTTTATGAGGCTAATTTTTAACATTTTTTTTTTCTTTTTGGCATGATAAGTTTGAAAACCATTTCCTTTTCCCCTAGAGTCATCATCCAAGTAAGATTTAGTAACATTGGTCACCAATTTAGAGACTCTCCAAGTGTTTATGGGGAGTTCACCCTCTTCCAAATCCAAATTAAGTTTAAAAGTAGGATTAACATGAATATCAAGATTAGAAATGAGAGACGGTGATGATTTAGATCCATTAAAATCACAAATAGTCAAATCCAAATAAGAAATATTTTCAGCTTGCTTGACATAATTTAAATCCTCATTGAAAACTTAATATTCATCGATCAAAGTCAGCATAGAAGCAAGGATAGAATCAAAGGAAACAGAATCATCATCCAACCAAAGCCATAGTAAATAGTAGGAGATCCAAAATTGGTTTAAAATGACCGATATTCAAGGAATCAACCTCAATAGAAACCTTCATACCCTTCTTCGATCGATTTTGAACATATGTAGATCTTTATGATTGGGAACAAGATTTTATTTGATAGGATTTTTTTTTAAATGAGGATGGAGAATAAAGCAATCAATTTTCATGGCCATGAATTTTATAGTTAGAACAAAACTAAGATTCTCCAATTCAACCTTTTATGAATACCCATTTTTTTGAGCCAATCCAAACTTCCTTAGGTATTTTTAGTTATGTCTAATTCCAATTTGATCCGAGCGTATAAGAATCGCCGCTGATCGCTTGGTCGAAGGTAAAGGCCAACCAAAAAGAGCACTAACTACAAAAAGCACATCATGTGTAACAAAATGAATGGGCATATTAGGAAGAGATAACACCACAAGGACAATAAGAGATTCCTCCTTAATGTTAAAAAGGGGTGACGACTTCAGTAAGGGCATTTGATAATTAAAGATAAAGAGTGATGAGCAAAAATATGTGAATAATCTATATCGTTAGAAAGTTGAATCAAAATATGCTGAGGGTCAATAAGTCCAATCGAGAAGGCACCTGTATGCTTAGGATGATGAAAAAAGGTGCAGATTTTATCCAAATTCAGACGACGTAAAAAAATTTTCTAACAAGAGAGAATTCAAATGGTTTCACCAATAATTCAACATTCAAATCAGAGAACATAATGACTGACATACCATGAAAGAAGTCAAAATGAGATTAACCAACTCAGAAATGGTGAGAAGCCTTTCTAGAGAGCGCTTCCTTAAATGATTTAGTAGAATTTGTAACATTTGGGTCATCCCAAAATGTCATGTCTTAGCCAAAGCATCCAAAATTTGAGGTGGAGCCATATGAATCAAACTCACCATAGTCATGATTAAGGATGAAGCACCATGTAATCAGATAGATGCCATTCAAGCCTTTGAATTCATTCAAAATTGAAGCCAAAATTGCAGAGATCCCCAAACGGGGATGCACCATTAAGAGGGATGCAAAAATCACCAGAGAAGAGAGCTGAGGAGGAGAGGCCTGGGGAGGGAGGGTGGGGTCAGTTGTTCAGGGGGTTAAAGGAGTTAGGTGGTGAGGCCAGGATTAGTTTAGTGTGGCTCAGTGGTCAGGTTTTAGTAGGAGAGAGGGCACAGGGCCTGTGGGTCAGAGGGCCTAGGTCAGTGTGAGTAGGTTTAGGGTTTAAGATGGAAGATCAGAGTTGGGTTGGGAGAGTGAGCTAGTGGCTTGTGGTGTATTTGGTGGTGGTGAGGGCCAGGGGTGGTTAGGAGGCTCAGGTTTAGGGTTGGGGTTTAAGATTTAAGGTATAGGGTTTAGTGTAGTGTTTAGGGGTTTTGAGTTTAGAGAGGTTTAAGGTTTAGGTTTTGGTTTAGGGTTTAGGATTTAGCTTTTAGGTTTAGGGTTCAAGTTTTAGTTTAGGGTTTAGGGTTTTTGGTTTTTTTAAAAAAGAATAAATACAGATTCAACATTTCTTTATTTTTGATTTCATCAACCAAGTAACACACCAGGTTTTCTAAGACACAATTGGCGACATAGATAACAAATGAGCACGCATAGAGCAAATCAAAAACCCTAGATAACTAAAATCATCTCTACTATAAAGACATAGTTCCATAAGCGAGATTGAATTGATTCTTCCCTCCTTTCCCATCATAACCACCTCTCTCAAGTAGCAATCCACCATAATATCCCGATCTCTCTCCCATAACCACTTGTAACCTATCGCCCTCCTCCATAACCACACTGCTACCCACCACCTCCATATCCACCATATCTAGACCGATAATTAATTGATGTTCCCCATGCTTAGGTTTAGGTTTAGGTTTAGTTTATTAGGTTTTAGGCTTTAGGTTTATTTTTTTAATTTATTTAGTTATTTAGAGTTTAGGGTTGTTTTAGGTTTAGGGTTTATGGTTTAGGGTTTGTGGGTTTGGTTTAAAGTTTTGGGTTTTTCTTTTAGTTTAGGGTTTAGGGTTTAGGATTAGGATTGGGGTTTAGTTTAGTTTAGGGTTAGTGTCAGTGTTAGGGTCAGTTAGGTTTAGGTTTGGTTGGGGTTTAGGATTTAGGGTTTAAGATTTTTTAAAAAAAAAAAAAAATTAGTAAACCCATATTTAGGTTTATTTACTATATTTAATTTATTTTTATTTATTTTAGTTTAGTTTATTTTTTTTATTTTTACTTAATTTTTTTTTTATTTTATTTAGTTTATTTATTTTAGTTTATTTATTTATTTTATTTTATTTAAGTTTATTTTTTTTTAGTTTAGTTATTTTTTTAGTTGAGTTTTATTTTTATTTTATTTTATAGGTTTAGGTTTATTTTTTTATTTTTAGGTTTAATTTATTTTATTTTTGGTTTAGGTTTATTTTTATTTTTAGTTTTATTTAGTTTATTTTATTTAGTTTAGGTTTAGGTTTATGTTTTATTTATTTTAGTTTAGTTTATTTTAGTTTAGTTTTTTTTTTATTTTTTTTATTTTATTTTAGGTTTAGGTTTTTAGTTTAGTTTAGGTTTAGTTTTATTTTTTTTTTTAAGTTTATTTTTTTAGGTTTAGGTTTTATTTTATTTTAGGTTTATTTTATTTTATTCTGTTTATTTTTTATTTTATTTTAATATTTATTTATTAGGTTTATATTTTTTTCATTTAGTTTAGGTTTTTATTTATTTTATTTTAGTTTATTTATATTTATTTTATTTTATTTTATTTTAGGTTTAGGTTTATGTTTTAGCTTAGGTTTTTATTTTATTTTTTTTTTTATTTTATTTTATTTTTCATTTATTTTATTTTAGGTTTTAGGTTTAGATTTTTTATTTTAGGGTTTTATTTAGTTTATGGTTTGGTTTAGGGTTTTAGGGTTTAGGATTTGGGTTAGGGTTTAGGTTTAGTAGTTTTGTGGTTCAGGTTTGTGGGTTTTTAGGGTTTAGGGTTTAGGGTTTTTTTTCTTTGGTAAAAAGGGGAATTTTTATTACCAAAAGTGAAGGATACAATGTCCTTAAAGGGGATAAATCTCAAAGACTACTACTCAAAGAGCTACAGAAAGACATAAAGAAAAACATCCTATAACTAATTCAGAAGAAAACAAAAAGGCAAAGGAAAACTAAAAAAAATAATAGCTACAACACAAAATCCTTGAGCAGGTTAGCATACCACCTGAAGAGACCCAAGAGCAAATGAAGGAAACCTGTAGGAAAAAACTAAAGCAGAGATAAGCACAATTAAAATAAAATAAATAGACATAAAGAGAAATGAAAGAAAAGCTAAAGAAAAGGCTCAGGATCAATCACAAACTTTAGAAGGGGCAACAAAAATTTGTGAGTAGCCAAACTCCGAAAGGAGGGTTACATTCACAAAAAATGCCACCAACCAACAAAAAAGAGTAAACATTCTAGCCATCATAGCCAACAAACCTCACAAAGGCACCGAGCACACACCAATAACCAATAAAGATCTAGAACCAACCACCAAAAAGGAAGAATAACAATGAGCCACCAAATTGACCGAGCAATAGTAGAAAAAAGCCAATAAAAAAAAAATTCCAAGCTAAGACAACCATCCAACCACCCAAAAGTAGTAGGAGAAAGAAACAAAGTCACCAACCAAAGAGGAAATATCAAATAAGCAAGGGGGGAAGAAGAGAAGCAACCAAAGCTCACCAACTCCAACCGACTAAAGAAACCAAAAAAGACCATAGAACCACCAACCAAAATAAGTAACAACAAACCACCAAAGCCATAAAAGGAAAGTAAAAACACCCAAAACCAAACCAACCCAACCTGCTAAAATGAAATAGAAGAAAGAGAAGAACATCCAACATCACATCCAAAGAGGGCACCCAAAACCAAGAAGCTCAAGGAGACCAACCACAAAGCCCCTAGAAAAAGCCAACCAACCAACCAAAGATAAAAAAATAAAGCCACAAGAGATACCACAATAAAAGTAAGAGCAGTAATCGACAATAGCCTGATAACCAAAATAGCTAAAGCTAGCATTCCAACCTATAAAATACAAGAATAAAATAAGAACTGAAAGTGCCCAAGAAAGAACAGGAGCCAACAGTAATCGAACAAACCAAAACCACCAGAAGCTCTCAAATAGAAGCCCTAAGAAAACCACCAATAGAAAAGCAAGAAAAAAATCTAGGAAAATCTAACATAAGGAAAATCAAATTTATCTAAATTAGATAGCCCTCTTTATTTCTTAGAAATATTCACATTGGTAAACAAAGTAAAATCAGAGAGATTACAACCCAAACCAGCTAAGAAATCCACACAAGCTTTACCTTCTCTTAAAATATGAGTAATTTTAAAAGAAAGTTTAGAGATAATAGCTTTAATATTTCTAATTTAATAAAAAAGCTAAACATTACCCTTATGGTTAGAATTGATCATAGCAACAACCATCTCAGCATCAGATTCCAACCAAATATTATGAAATTTTTTATATAAACAAAGCTTAAGAGCATGATAAACAACCAATAATTCAGCAAAATAAGAATTAGAGAGAGGAGTGGAAAAAGCCAAGATAATATTCCCAAGATTTTTCTAAAAATACCACCATAACTCAACTTCTTCTATGCAACAGAGCCATCAATATTAAATTTAATGCAATAATTAAGAGGCTTAATCCAATGAATAATTTTATAATCTGGAGACAAGTCACAATAAGAAAAATGGATACCCAATTTAGAGGCAAGAAACTTGTAACCTCTAAAATTAGTACTACTAAGAAGAGCCTTATGTAAAGAAAAAGATCTATAGCACATTATGATGCTTAGCATCATTTCGCCAAGCCAAATAAACCAAATCAAAGTAATAGCCACCACAATTTTGATATGCCCTTTAACAAAGATTAAGAAAATAAGAGTCAAGAAGTTGCATTAAAGTTAAATTACCATTAAAACAACTTAATTTAAATAAATCCTCATACCAACTCCAAACTTTAGTAATGGCACCATTAAAAAAAAAACATGACTAACATTCTCAATATGATAGCAACACATGCATTTAAAAGGTGGATAAAAATATTTTTTTAAGAGTAAAGAATCAATAGAAATACAATCCCTCAAAATTCTCCACACAAGAATAGAATAAAAAGTAGGAATAATCTTATTCCCAATTTTAAGTAAAATAAGAGAAGAGGATTTTTTTAACTCTAATTTAGTGCCATGTATCTATTGGTGTTTTCTCTAGAATACAGAAAAGAAATGACACCACATAGAGTTTAGAAATATTTTATTTAGATGTAGAAATACAGCATTAAGGAATAAACATATTATCTCGAAAGATAAACATGCTCTCCTCAGAATGGATTCATCATTTCAATAAAAGACTCTAAGGCTAATGGGCCTTTCGTGTACTAGAGTATTTTCCCAAACTACATGGAAAGGTAGAATAAAAGTTTTATTTTATCTTGGGATCATGGTTTCCTAAAGCAAGCCTCGATAGTTAATTACATCTTAGAAGATTATCTTCCTAAGAATACTCGATTAAAGAAATAAAAGGTTATTCTAAAGACTACTAAGGTAGCTTTCAAAGGATTGATTTTGGAAATTCAATTGGGAGAGGTCCAAATTGGAGAGAGTCATTTTCAAGAGTCAAATGGGAAAGAGTAGGAAATGCCTATTGATATTGGGATACCAATAGACATTTCAACTATCCTATGTATGGGCTTCAAATTTTGGATTTAATTTTAGATTTGTAGTTATCATTTTCTTAGAAATCTAGGGCTTAGATTCTAGTAGCATAAGATTATAGAAATGCCTAGGGTTGAAGACTTATTCCCTAAAAGGATGCTTCAGAACCTAGTCTACAGGTGCTTCTGACACAAGTCAGATGCTCAACCTAGTTCTTGGAAATCATTGGCCATTCTCCTCACCTGAGGGAACTAGCCTAATCTTGACTCTTCTGGACTTACAACCTGCCTGGAGAAGGCTACCAACTAAAACCACCTAAGCATATTTTAAATTTATGAAGTCGTCACATGAATGCAAGATGGCGTTGTTGCATTTTAGAAAGAAATCTATGAAACTAGACTCACTCCCTAATCCCTAAGATCATGTAGGCATGAATGCATCTAACTAATGCATATTTTCCGTGTTTTATGAATTTTAACTCAAGATTCATTTAGGTCATAGGAATGTAATTTATGCCTAATGTATGCAATTAGAAAAAGGTTATCAAATAGAAGAAGGTGTTCTTCCATCATAGGCTCTCAAAGGTCAAGCCCAAGTTCTCTGGAAAAAATGGAAGCCTTTCCTAAATCAAGAGTGAAATAATATAATTTATGCATGATGTTAAAACATCCAGCTAAGGGGTTGCTACATATTTTATCTTACTTTAATGCATAGGCTTTTATATGAAGATTATGAATTTCATTTATTTTTATGTTTTGATTGATTTAGTTGGGTAAAAATCTTAGTTTATCCTATGAGCCTACGTCTAGGCATACGTCATAGCATAAACATAGCATAGAAAGAAACCTAGAAAAAGCATGTTATTTCTATTGCACACCCAAAATAAATCAAGCCAAATTAAATTATCTAAGAAAAAGGTTGATGCCGACACCGGTACACCCAAGAAAGAAAAATGGGTTTTCTTATACAACCCATAGAACTACAAGTTTAGATCTATGGGTCTTCTTTCCAGGAAAGTCTCTTTATTTAGGGACATCCATCAGTCCCCATAGGAGATCACTACACCATCTCCTAGTTGGGTCAGCTTCTGCTAATCCTAGATGATGGAGGTAGGCATTCTTTCTTTTGATGAGATTGAGAGAATGTGGGAATTTGAGGTGAATGAAGAGGATATGTTGGATAACTAGTGCTCCCACAAAGGATTGCTGGCCACCAAGCTCTCAAACTACAAGAATAACTTAAAATTTGTAATTGCCAAAAGATCTCCTTCATTCTAATGACTATTTATAGCCATTACAAGCATCTTTCAAAGAAAATAATTCAAAACATGAAAGGTGTATATTAATGTCAAGCATTAAATTGCCTCATTATTTTATGCCATCCACCCATTTCACATGCTATTATTTTATGTGGATTCAACCACTTCACATGTCATGCTTTGAATTTTTAAATGAAAAATTTCAAACATGGAGTTTCTAGAAAAATTAAAAATTACATAAATAAAAAAAGATGAAATCATAAATTGTAAGAAAATTAATGGGCTAAGTCTTCTTCTTCTTAAATTTGTTTTAGCTTGAGATCTTGTAAATGGGAGCTCTAATTTGTTGATCCTCATGATGTTCTACATCAACTTGGCTCAATTGAACTGTAGAGTTGAAATCAAGTTCTACTAATTGGGCTAAAGTCTCCAAATCAAATAGTCAACCATGTTTAGGTGGCTTATTCTTCCAATGAACTAGAAAATGATGTTAATGGATTAATGGGTGCTTCCTTGATAGATCAATTCAGAAGAGGGCTTACAAGTAATTAAATCTCCTACTAAAGAGTTGACCAACAAGTGGAGGTTTTAATTCCTTATATGATTAATATCTTCAATATTAATAATGGATGAATGAACATATGTAAAATAAGGTGATAGTATTCCAATTCTTTGAGAATTTTAAATGGCCAACAAAGCTGGCATGTAATTTCTTATATCTAGTAGTTTGATAATGCTCAGAATGAATCAATACATAATCACCTTCTTTATTCTTGCATTGAACGAATGATTTGCCTTAAGCATAATTATCATTACTTATAGTAATTTACTTATATCTTCATGGATTTGAAAATCTTTAGAAAGAATGTGATAAAATACATGAGATGGATTTTTACATCTATTGGTCATCGGGGTTTGACCATTACATCTCAAATGGTGATTTTTTAGTTCTAGATATAAGTTATTATAGAAAATTGTAGGTTGGTAAATGTATTTTAAACTTTTACCTACCAAACATCTGCAAATTTCAAGTATGATTAACTATTCTTTATGATGTGAAAGGCTAAGAGAATTTTAATTTGGTACCTAATTTCCATAATGTTTTCCAAAAAATATGAGATTAACATCTCTAAAACAATGGTTTGGGAGACCATAATCGTGACTATTTCAAAAAATAATTTGGCTATATAAGATTTGTTTTGAACAAGGTAAGAAATGAGCCATTTTGAGAACCATCCACTACAACAAAAAAATACTATCATTTAGAGTAATCCAGAATAAAATCCATTGATAGGTCTTCAAGGCCTATAATGAAAAGGAAAGATATGTTATTGTTTGATAGTTTTAGCTTACAAATTAAACATTGAGCCACTAATTTTGAACATCTCATTTTAATGAAGCTAATAAAATCTATTTTCTAATAAACATATGGTCTTATCCTTTCCAAAATGACCACATCAAATAATCAAGGAATTCTCTAGAGAAGATCAGGAATGCATAATATTTTCCTTTATATAAATATCCATTTGTTATCAAGAATGTCCCTTATAAAGTTATGGTTTATCTAGGTGTTCAAGATAAATTAGGTGAAAGTGGCACATAATATAATCATCTTTAATTCTATCAAATCATGGGATTCTCAATTATAAGGAGGAAATCAATTTACGATAAAGCATCTAGTTTTATTCTCAATTCCGCTTATGCTTTAGAACAAAAGAGAAGTCTTGTAAAATTCAACCCATTTTGCATGCCTATGACTAATTTCATCAGTATTAATGAATTTTAAGGCATGGGTGATCTAATTAAGTTCTCTATAAGAGATAGTCGCCAATGCCTTAAGGATTGAATTACGATAATAAAATCTATCATAAGAATATCATTGTAGCTTCATTTAACTTTATGTGATGATTCTTGAGTATTAAAGCACCATGTCATTTTAAAGGATTTAGAAAAATCAAGAAGCCTAAGGATGCGTATGGATAAGAACTTTAATTTGCTCTAACTTTGTGCATTAAAGTCCAACAAAATTTATATAATTTTAGATATTTGAGCAACAATGGTACTAAAATTTAATAAATTCTAATAAAAAAAGTTAAACCATGGAAGCTCTAAACCATGGAAGCTTTAACTTGAAACTTTAGGTGGAATAATCTAAGATTGCTTTTACTTAGAAGGATTTTAAGAGAAGTGATATAATAAAGCCTAAAAAAGATTACTCCTTGCAAAATAAACACTTATTTAAATTAATGTATAATTTCTCTGTCAAGAAGTTCAAAGACTTTTGAAAGTAAATGTTTATTTCACTTGACTAAAAAATGTATCATCAAAATATACCACCAAAAAATTACTATATATGGTTTAAGAACAAGATTCAATCTCATAAATGTGCTGGAGAATTTAAAGTCACATGACAAGCCATTCATAAAGTCCAATCGTGGGTCTTAAAAGCCATCTTCCACTCATTTTATCTAATTTGAATTTGATGATATCCACTTTTTAGATCAATCTTGAAAAATTTGCTCCTAAGATTAAATCTAACATATCATCTAATCGGGAATAGAAACCTATTTTGATAGAATTTTATTTATTGTTACTATCAACACACAATGGTTCCATCTTTGAGTTAATAATGTGACTACACAAGTAAGATCTTGAATAAAAATTTCTTAATAATTCCTCAACTTGTCTTTAATCTCAACATGCTTATTCATCCTATAATGGAAGATTACAAAGTTGAACCCAAACTCAATAGCATGTTGAATATCTCTGAGGAGGTATTAAGAAGCTCATCAGCAATATCATTAAAATCGAAGACGAGAAGAGACCACACAGTATGTGATTTAGAGTTTGGTATGACTTCTTTTACATGTATGTGAAGAAGAAATGGATCAAATTCTTTTCAAAGCCAAAACCTATTATTTTTGTCTCAAAGGAGAAAGGTAATTAAACATAGTGTGTTAGGCCTAATAGATTTTCTATGAAGAATTGAAGTTTGCATTTTCTTCAATAGGCTACCCAAGTCTTGTTTTGTGGTGTTATGAGGTTATTTTTTATGGCTTTATTGGTAGAGTTTAATTTTATTATTATGTTTAAAAATATAAGTATTTTTCTTTACCATGTGAATAACATTCATATCATAGCCAAGGTCATAAGAGAATAGAAATATCCATAGGAGAACATCACACCAAATTTGATCTTCATATTTTTTTAGAAGAAATACCATTGGTGATGGGAAGAGATTTATGACTTACCCAACCAAATATGAAATGGTTCGTGGTGAGGTTCTGATTTTAGGTTGCTTAAGTATGTGTTGAAATGACATTTATAACACTCCGTCCATTAATAACTAACCTATATCTCTTTTCATTAAACAAAACATACATGCTAAAAATGTTCTTTCTCCTCCAATCATCTACCTCATTTCTTATTACAAGAAGACATCTCATCACATTAACATGAGGTCATTTAATTCCAATTTCATCGATAATGAGGTGTCATCATAAACTTACATCTATTGATTTTCAACTTCTTCTAAAATAAGATTTGAGTTGATTTTTTCATATGATCTTTTTATGACATTTAAACATATTACTTCTAATGTTCTTTTTTAAGTTTTGAATGGGATAAAATATTGATTATCTAATATTTTAATTTTAGAGGAGGGATTGTTTATTGTTCAACCAATAATGCATAATAAAATGCTTCCTCTAAAGAAGGGGTCAAATAATTCAACTTCTTAATGTCTTAAGTCCAATAACAAATTTATCACAATTGCCAATCATTATGACAGCCTAGAAACTAGATCTTCAAAAGTGTTGGGATAAGATACCTTGTATCAAAGTTAATAATTATGTAGCTTCTTATCATGATTGGATAGTACTGCTCTAACATTTCTTTCATTTCTATCGAGGTTTGTCCTTCCTAATCTTTCTTCTTCTAGCTAAAGTATTTGTCCAATAAATTTTAGATGCCCTATCAATTTCATTTAAAAGTAACTGTAATCATCCATTTTATAAATCAAAGAATTCATCCATTTGAACTAACCAATCGAAATTTATTTGGATCATGTATACCATCATATAAGTTGGGTTTCTACTTTAACTCTTCAAATGGATCATTAAGTCTTCTATAGTTAAAATAATTTTCCCTTCCACCATTTCTAGCAATTGATTGTCTTCTAAGTGGTTGATTTTCTCTATGGTTTATATGATTCTTCATCTATCCTATCAAGTAGAGTAGTATGAGGAGTCTACTCTATTATTTTGTGATGACCAAAAGAGTTTGCATTTGTTGTTTACCTTGCATTTGATTCTTACTTCAATATTTGAGTTTTAATTCATCTTGATCCTAAGATCTAAGAAGATCAACTAATCTAGTCAAATTTTCAATTGAGAGAGATATTTTGGTGCCATGAGATTTTTTTTTGAAGGAAGAAGAAAAAAAAAGATATATGAAAAGGAACAATGAAACAAAATAAAAAAAAAAATAATAAATAAGTATAATATAAATGCAATGAAAGCAAAATTTTAAGCTAAGAGAACTTCCAATGAGTACAAGACCACTTAAATCCCAAGCTCCTTGACAATTTTAGGTCTTTTGACAAAGTTCTATTTAGCTCCAAATCACCAAAGTTTAACACACTTATATTATAATTTTATGATATTATATATATATATATATATATATATATATATATATATATATATATATATATATATATATATATATATATATATATATATATATATATATATATATATATATATATATATATATATTAATGCAATGAAATAAAAATGCTCAAATTTATCAAGCCTTTTATTCTTTTAAGAAAGAAAGTTATCATAAGTTAATCAAAGAACCTAAAATTAACCATAAACAATAATAAAGATAATAAAGCAAGTAATTAGATTTTTGATTTGCACTTTGGCTAAGTTGTTTTAAGTGATGAACTACTCACCAAGGTTCTCTTAATTTTTTTCTCTTTTTTTGAGGGAGATGCAAGTTCACACACTTGGAAAATGGCTAAAATATATAATGGAGCTTAATTGAAATTTTATGCTATCACCATAAACTTGAAGCAATATATATCTTTCCAATTGCTAATATGCTTTTAAACTATCACATAAAAGAAAATTATTAACCTCACAAGTCCAAGAAACTCACAAGTTTGAAGACAAGTCCAACACTTTGTTTCTTTTTGAAGTAAATTTGACCAAATTTCTTTCATTTCTTCATACCAAATTTTTATGCATGCTCTAATGAGATTGAAAAGGGAATTTGAGGTGAATGAAGAGGATATGTTGGATAACAAGCACTTCACCAAGGATTGAAGGTTTGTCCTTCTCAAACCACAAGAATAACTCAAAATTTTGTAATTTCAAATGATTTCCTTCATTCTAATAAGAGGGGCTATTTATAGCCATTACAAGCATCTTCAAAAGAAAATAATTCAAAACATGGAGGAAAGGTTGGCTACATTAATGTGAAGCAAATTGTCATTATTTTATGCCATCCACCCATTTCACATGCTATTATTTTATGTGGATTCAACCACCTCACATGTCATGCTTTAATTTTAAATGCAAAATTTCAAACATGGAGTTTCTAGAAGAAAATTAAAATTACATAAATAAAAAAAGATGAAATCATAAAATGGCCTAGCACTAATGGGCTAAGTCTTTCTTAAATTTTCTTGGCTTTAGCTTGAGATCTTGTAAATGGGTCTTCATAATTTGTCATGATGTTCTACATCACTAGACCCCATAGATCCTAACCTAATTCTATGCCCAAATTTACATTTAAAATTTAGAAATCCTAAAAAAAAAATGTTAGGAAATACACATACAACACAAAGCACTTTATATTTCACAAACATATGGCTTAGTATTAGCTTGCCGTGCCCAACTATCTTATGGACTATGTTAAAGGGATTTTCACTTGCAAGCAAACAATAATTTTATGATTTATTTATTGATCCCATAGCATAGCCCCTTGCAAAAAAATTGTGTTAAATCTAGAAAGAATGCCCTAACATCCCTAACTAACAAACAAGACATCCATAAAGCAATACACCACAGACATGTGAAGTATAATTCATAAGATTAAAGAAAATCATAGATCTAACCTAGATCTAGAGTCTGACCTAAATGATCTAGTGTGTGTAAAAGGAGTTTGTGTGGTAAGGCATAAGTCCTTTAAGTTCATGTTTTAATTTAACATTTGATTTTGTTTAATTTTACCTTTGGGAAGTTTTAATTCAAATAATTTAATGATCCAAATTCATTTTATTCCATTTTATTTTTTAAGTTGTATAGTTTCAAGAATAAAGAATGGAATGATTTCATTTTTGGATGGCGCTCTTTCCATTCAACATACTAATTCCTAATGAAGTTTCCAAAAGTCTAACTAAGATCCTTTAGTTTCTTAATTAATCCTTTTGATGATTTTATGTTTCGATTAGTTTTATGTTTCTTTTGCTTTTGAATTTTAGATTTGATTTGTGTTATTTCATTTGTTTGAATTTCTTTGTTTGATTTTATTTGTTTGATTTGTTTCATTTTGAAATAAGCTATATGGGTTTCATTTGATTTGGTTCATGTTAATTTAAAGAATTTAGATTAAAGTTTGATTTCATTCAATTTAATTTAAGTTTATTAAATCATGATTTGTAAGTTTAAAGTTTAAGTTCATTAATATGAATTAGTACCTTAAGTTTGTTCATGGATTAGGCTTAACCTAAAGTACTTAGGTTATTATTTGATGTAATTTAATTGACCTAAGTTTTAGATTCATTCTTAAATTCATTAAGATGAGTTTTTCATTAAATTTCATTGATTCAAAGTTTAAGGTTGAAGTTAATTAGTATTTTGTTAACTAAGGTTTTTACTTCATTAACTTAAGATTGAGTTTGATCACTTCAATTGACTAGAATATTAGAAGTTCCTTAGTTTTATGTTTGATTGAAATTTATTTGAATTATCATTTAGCTTGATTAATTAATTTTTAACCTAATATTTGATTAACATTGACCTAAGGATTTTGAAAATTAACAACTTCTAAAATGATCAATTGGGATTGAAAATTTCAAGTGGGTGTTACATGCAATTTCAAATTTTCAAAGTTTCATTTTGATGGATTTTACAATTAAGGATGTAAGGTTTTAATTATTTTATTAAAACCCAAATTAGGCCTAATTCAATTAGATTCAATTAAGAGTTTTATTTTTATAAATTCTTCACAAATATCTTCCAATGAGGGTTTATTCATAATTTTGGTTAACGATTTACTATGATTTAATTAAATTTAGGTTATTTAATTGAATTATTTAATTCATGAATTACCTAATTAGGTCAATTTAAGGATTTTTAGGTTTAATTGAAGTGATGTTTTAATGTTCAAAGTTCATTAGGGTGATTTAAGGTTGTTAGATTAAAATTGCTAATTATTTCATTAAGGATTAATTAATTTGATTAATTTAAAGGTTAAGCATATTAAATTTCAATTTCCTTTGAATTCAGAATTAAATCCCCAAAATTCATAAGGTATGTTTTATGCTTAATTTCATTTCCCAAAGTTTCAAATTAATTGGATTATTAATTAGTAAGTTTAATGTTTTTTTAATTAACCCAAATTAAGCAAAAAAATACCCAATAAAAATTAGGGATTTTAATTTCTATGGATTCCTCTCATCAAGATGAATCCATAGAGCTTTCATTTGTATTTTAATTTATATTTATTTTTTTTTTTTAAGATTCTATTATTTTTTTATTATTTTAAATCTAAAATAATGGTAATTATTTTAAGTGAAGGGGCTTGGGATCCGCATGCATGTCCATGCATGGCACCATGGTCCAGCCCACGTGGAGCCGCCATCAGTTACGCAGATGATCTTGGACCGACGATCCCAAGTTCCTAAAGGGTGAAAATCATCCGGTCCGCCTAGATCTAGACCGTCCAATCCAAATACAAGGATTGGATGGCTGAGAGCTTGTCTCCTTCATTTCTTGTGGGAGCCGAGAGCCATTCATAGTACTTTGCTAATTGTGAATGATCTAGAGCATGAAATCAAGTGATTCAATCTACACATCGTTGAAAGATATCCTATGATCATATGGTTTGATCTTATTGAAGATCACATTTTGTTTGAAAATGATGACAACCAATTCTTAAGGAAAACTCAAGCTTGTTAATGGCATACATCAATTGGAAGATTGGCTTTGGAATTGTTCATAGAGCTTGAAAACCTTGAATCAAACTTGCTTGTCAAAGGAATTAATTAGACATTCCCTAGACCAACTTGGCTTGAAAATTTTAGCTTTGGTGGTTTGCAATGGTTAAGAACACTTGGGAGGGGAAGAGCTTTCATTTGTCTGGATGATGTATGAAGGTGAAGGGAACTTCACCTCATGAGAAGAGTGTATTTATGTTTTTTATGTGGTCAGAGCTTTAAAGCTCTTGGCTAATCCTTGGTCGCTAGGGGCATGAAGAGAGTTTGGAAGCTGGATCTCCCTCTACCTTACAAGTGTCTATAAAAGGTGAAAGATAGGAAGGGAAAATGAATTTTACCTTCCATTTGTGAATTTTTTTAATTCATTTTGGGTTTTGTCATTTAGTTCCTTAAGTGGCTTAGTTAAGGAGAATAATTAGCACCTAATTCCCTCATTAGAAAATCTTAAGAGGAATAGTCTCCATCCCATATGCATTGGCTGAAAGTGATTTGAATTTTCCTTGGGTTTGAGTTTAATGTAACCTATTTAGGTTATTTTGATTTAAGGAATTTAGCATGCCTAATCTAGGCCTCAATGGACTGAATTTTCTTTGTTATTGTGATCAAACATGTTATTTGATCATTTGAAATATTTTTGATGATTTAATTTGGTAGTGGGTTGACTTTTGACCAAGTGGGTCCACTTAAGTCAATCCTAGGTTGACTAGAGTTGACTTTAGGTTTAACTTGAACTTCCATTTCTTTCATTGATTTACTTGATTTAATTTACGCTGGATATTTTACTTGTTTTGCATCAAACCAAGTAGATTGAATTTAGCTCAAAATGCATTTCCTAAGTTACTAAGCATAATGACTTGGATAATGAATTAGGAAATCCCTATTTGAACTTGAGATCTTCTCATTGCTAAAATGACCACTTCCAAAATGAGGTCAATTGGACCCCAATATGTGTAGTGGAATACACTTCATATTGGTGATTGATCAACATACAACCATAAGCTTGGGGTTCCAATTCTTGATTTTGATTTTTGATTTGATTTTCTATTTAGGTTTTGATTGTGAAAGATAGGTGTATGCATACCTATCTTTGCTTTGGAATCATTCCTAGAAACTTAACTTCATTAAGTTCTAGGATGAATATGAATGGAATCAAAGAATGATCAATTCCCAATGAAATCACTATGCTCAAAAGGACTTACTCTTAAAATAGATTAGTGGTGATCCATGTGATTAGCTAATAAGATGGGGTCATTATGGGCATGGTCCATCCTAGTTAGCTAAAGAGAGGAGAGGGGTCTTTAAAGACATGATCCAATCCTCAAAAGCTATGCCAGGAGAAGAGGCTTGAAATGCTTGATCCTAATCCACACTTTGACTACTAAAACAGGTGCATGGACTTGATCCTATTTGAGTAGTCCAAATAAATGGGGCCTTCAATGGCTTGGATTCCATAGAAATTTGAATAGGAAGCCAACTGGGAACTTACTCTGGTTAGAAAGAATGCCGATTAGGGAACTTACTTCTTTCTGATTAGAAAGAATGCCGACAGGGACTTACATCTTTGTGATTAGCTAATAAGATGGGGTCATAAGGGCATAATCCATCTTAATTAGAAAAGAGGAAAGGGGTCCTTAAAGACATGATCCAATCCTCAAAATAAAATGCCAATTTGGAGACTTACACTTATGTAGGATGTTGAGTGGGGGACTTACTCTTACTTGATTAGAAAGAATGCTGACAAGGGAACTTACTTGTTTCTAATTAGAAAGAATGTCGATTGGGGACTTACTTCTTTCTGATTAGCTAATAAGATGGGGTCGTTAAGGGATTGATCCATCCTAATTAGCAGAAAAGAGGAGAGGGGTCCTTAAAGACATGATTCAATCCTCAAAATAGGATGCCAACTGGGACTTACTCTAGATGTTTAGAAAGAATGCTAACTAAGGGACTTACATCTTTATTTTAAAATGGTGTCATAAAGACTTGAACCAATCTAAATAGCCTGTAACATGAAAGGGGTCACAATGACTTGATCCAATCATGTACACAATAGTAAGGGACTTACATCTTGGCTATTAGAAAGGGGTCATAAAGACTTGATCCAATCTAAATAAATGTAACATGAAAGGGGTCACAATGACTTGATCCATAATGTACACAATAGGATATCGCTAGGGACTTACTCGAGTGTTTAGAAAGAATTCAACTAGGGACTTATATCTTTCTGGCTATTAGAAAGGGGTCCTAAAGACTTGATCCAATCTAAATAGCTGTAACATGAAAGGGGTCACAATGACTTGATCCAATCGCACAAAAGTAGGATGCCACTGGGACTTACATCTTTTGGCTATTAAAAAAGGGGTTAGAAAGACTTAATCTAATCTAAATAACATTTGTAACATGAAAAGAGTCACAATGACTTGATCTAATCATGTACACAATAGGAATGGTGCCACGAAGGGCTTGCTCCAAACCTATGGAAAGTAGGAATGGTGCCACGAAGGGCTTGCTCCAAACCTACAAAGATAGTTTTTCATGGGAATGGTGCATGAAGGCTTACTCCAAACCTAGAAGGACATGAGAAAGGTGCCACAAAGGGCTTCCTCCCATCTCAAGTCATGTATAGGAAAGGTGCCACAAAGGGCTTGCTCCCACCTTTTAGGTGATATGAATGATGAAAAAGGGCTGAAAGTGACTTACTCCTAATCCCCAAAAGTTTTGACTAATAAGTAAGAGTTTCATGAACTTGATCTTTACTTAATTAGTCTAACTTGATGAAAGGGTGATGGAAGGTTTGATTCCATTTCTTGATTTCACTAATACTCCTTACACATGAAGAAGTTTAGTTAAGAAGGTTTCAAAGAGTTGGAATTTATTTTTTTTGAAGGAGGATTTGGGTATATTTTGACCCAATGCTTTACTATGCCATGAGCATAGAAGTTCATCATTTTTCTTTCTTCTTTTTTTTCATCTCAAAGTTACAATGAACCATGCTAGATGTCCATGTCATCAAGGCAAGACATCATAGGGTACTAACCTAAGAATTCTATCTTTTGAGCTTGCATGTGATGTAGTTCTTAGGTAGTAAGAACCAAAGTCAACCGTGCTTCTCAAATGTAATTTCTTTTCTTTTTTTGTTTGGACATGTATGTCATTTTTCTTTGTTGACATGAATCAACAACTTATAGGGCATTCTCTTGGGATCAATAGAGATCAAAAGATTCCTTTAAAGTTTTCCAAAGTGAATGAGAATCAAGATAATCTTTGGATTCTCATAGAGACAAAAAATTTTATCCCTAATCAATAAAATTGAAAGGATTAACTTATTAAAAAAATTAAGATTCTCCTAATAAGTTTGAAATTGAATTTCTTTAGTTAATTTATTATTCTTTAAAGGATATATGAAATGAAATTTCATAACTTTGATTCATTTCTTATTTTTGCATTTTGATCCTTCTATATTTTACTACAAGGTCTTTGAAATTACTTCAAAAGCAAATTTCAAGACTCTATATGTAGTAACAAGATTGTTCTTCAAATCATATTGATGTTTCTTTTATTTTTTTTCTTCTTTGGCAAGATTTTCAATATAACCCTCAACCTAATTGAAAGTGGGATTATCAGAAATCTTGATCATGACCCTTTTGCTAAATTGCCCCAAATATTTTGAGATTGAATGATATGACTCTATAATAGAACATTCTTGTATGGATTTTGAATGTCATATCATATGCTTTCAATTCTTCTTTTCTAGAATTATTTTAATTTGACATTTTAGATAAGTTATCCTTAAGAAGGATAATCTTATGCATGAAAGCCTTTTTGATTTTAAAATGAAATATGGGTAATATGAACCCATTTTCAAGGTAAAGATTCTACCCTACCCTGTGGATGTCATATAATGATGTTAGCTAACCAAGAAGAGTTTTCTCATGTACATCCATCATTTTCTAGCTTTTAATTTAGCAAAAAATTTTGCTTTTCTTTTGAATTTGACCACAATCAAGGGACTTAGTTTATGGAAATGGCATCAAGCTTAAGTTTATAGCCTACATCGAGATCATTTCAATTTATTTCTAGATAAAGTAGTCTTTAAACCCAAAAGATAGGTTGATCAAGTCATCAATAGCTAACTCATTAAAGAGTTAGATCATTGATATCAACTTGTCAATTGTGGAATGGGATTTTTTGTCAAATTCTAAGGTTGCATCCCGAACTTGAAGACTATATAAATCTCCAGACACATCTAAACAAAATTCATGCATTGTACTAGAATTCCTTTTGAAAAGAAAGTTATGACCCAAACCAATTAAGCTTTATCATGCAATGGCTCTGTGATTCCATAACTTTTCTTATTTATGGTTATAGGCCACTTGCAATGGAATCAGAGTATACTCAATGAGATCTTTGCCATACAAAGGATATGGACCCTGGAAAAGAAGATCCACTATCTTTTTTTTAACCCAACAAGCTCAGCCAATCATGGCAAAGGCTAAAATGATAAAGTATGAGATATCCGCTTATTTTTGTTCAGCTAGGGACAATTTTTGACTTCTAGCCCTACCACTTTATTTTGATGTGGAGAAGTTTGAAGTTAAAATGTCCATTTACATTGGGTATTTTACTTCATTTGTAATGGAATCGAGTATACTCAATGGGACCTTTGACATTCAAAAAATATGGACTTCTAAAAAAAGATCCACTATCTTTTGTTTAACCGCCAAGTGAGCTCACCCAATCATGGCAAAGGCTAAAATTACAAAGCATGAGATATCTGATTATTTTGTTTTGGGGACAATTTTTAACTTCTAACCCTACCATTTTATTTTGATGTGGAGAATTTTAAAGTCAAAATGTTCACATGCTTAGAAATTTTAGACTTCATTCTTTTGCTCTTGGATATAGTCCTTCCATCCCTTTACTTTTCTTTCTTTCTTTTGGTAATATTCTGATTTCTTTCTTTATGAAAGGTTACATTTGGTAATTTTCCTAGTTAAGATTCACTAAGAAGATAGATGTATTTAACTCATTTCCATAACATTTCACTTTTATGAAATGACTCACTAAATGATTTGCTAGAAATTTGATGTATTTGACTTTTTGTCCAAATACAACATTATATTGATTGAATTTTTGATATGATTCAAGTCTTTGCTTGATTGATCATATAATATGATCCAACATTTCTATTTCTTTTTCATCTTTTCATGGAACAACAAATCTAGTAAAGCCATTTAAAATTGGTAAAAATGACTTTCTAAAGATGTTACACTTATGAATTCAAAATTATTTAGTGGAGTGAGTCATTTAAGATTGGCATAATGACTTCCTTGAAAACTTTACACTCAAAATCAAAATTTTCTAATGGAATCAAATATGTAGTGAGGTCATTTAGTAGTAGAATGATTTTCCTAAAGACTCAACACTTTAGGATGAATATGAACATCCTTCAATAATCACTATGTTTCTTCTTTTTCTTTCCATTTGAGTCCCTTCTTTTTCTTATTTGGGCGGGATAGGACCATTCAAAAGCATTTAAAGATGTTTCATGAATTCCTAAGTTGCTCTTTTTTCATGTTTGAATTTTTGTCTTCAATAAAAATGTGATTGAGACTAAGTTCTTTTCTAGGTTGAGTTTTCAAGATTGAATTTTCATGAAGCTAAAAATTACTTTCTTTATTTAATTGAATTTATATGGCACCATCTTATCAAAGCTTGATTAGAATTGAGCCTATATAAATTCAATTTTGTGTTTATAATTAATGTTGACCAATGCACCCGGATCAACAAGTGGTTTGGAGATTTTTTTTCTTTTGAATTTTCTGCATCGACTAAAATGTCAATAAGTTCTTAGTAGTCTATCTTCATCATAGAAGATAACCCTAGAACCTTTTCATAGTGGAATACCACATCAAGAGTTGCTTATAGTTAAGTAAGAAATTTCATGATTATGTAATGCCTTGCTTTACTCATTTCTTTTCATTTTTTTATTTTATTTCATATTTCATATTATTTTTTAAAAAGCATTATGATGCTTGATTTTGCAAGCAACTTCTCTAAGATGGGCAAGACATCACATTTTGAAGATGACTCATTTTCTATTTATTTTTAATGTCATTTGAGGTGGTATAACTCTACCATTTTGAATTTGATTTCAAGAATTTCCCTTTAATATCAAGGAACATAGGTCTAACTCTATCCTCAATAGATCAATAGACCTCATGATCTATTCATTTAAAGGATCATCATTTAAAAGAGGACCCTCTAGGTATATGTGCTATTAGAAAGTCAAGTTTGATTTGCATTATTTTATAACACATATAAGATTAAAGGTAATCTCAGCTTGCAATGAAATCTTTGACCACCATACTTGACATTAAGATAATTTCAAATAGGTCATAAGACATTGCAAAGGATTCTCCTTCACTTTTGTATTGAAAGCATATAATGGCTTAGTATGATAGAAAACTAAGGCTTTCTTCATTCATTTGTATTAACAATGTCCTAAGTGATTTATCTGTCAAATAATTAGAGATAAAAGTTTCATTTTTTTTACTCTAAGAGATAGAAATATCACCCTTAGGACCCAATCCTAAGATCATGATTTATTTAGAAGGATTAAACTCTTCATTTATTTTTTCTTCATGATTTAGCTTTTATAATTAATTAAATCCATTCACAAAATATCATTTCATTTAATGAGAGGAAACTCATTAAGGAAGTTGATTTAAATTTATTAGTTTAAATTTCATTCATTTCAACTTTATGGAGAATTAGAATTCTCTTACCCTCTCTTTCTTTGATTGACAGAAGAGTGAATCCTTTCACTTTGTTTTTTTTTCTTTATGTCATTTCATCTTCCTCTTTGACTATCTCCTAAGCTCTTAAGAATTTAAGGTTTTGAAAAGGTCTAAAAGAGGGTTACCTCCAAGTCACTCAGATTTGGCCAATCAGCTTGAACAACTGATTTTCCAATATTCTAGTGGACTTGTGGAAATGAATTGAGATTAAAGCCGATTTGCATTTATGTAAAATTTTCTTCTATAGAAATAGAAGATTCACATTTAGTTCCTTAATCAACCTCTGCCTAAGGTCAATAAGGCATTCTCTTTTTGGGATGATTTTTGTTTTTATCCTTTTTTAAAAAATGCAATTCAAACTTTAATCGTGGTGGTAAAGGGGCACAGTATAACTACCACCTTTTGATTCATTTTCTCAGATTTGAAGGAACCTTCATTTCAATCTACATCCTTAGGTGTTTTCCATCTTTGAATGTAGTAAAACAAAAGGGTATCCATTCAAGGACCCTATCTTGATTATCTTTAGCTCTAGTACAAAGCCAAAGTAAGATCAAGGATAAGTTTAACTTCGAGACTTTATTTTTGAACATCTGCTTTTCAAATTTTGAAGTACTTTTCATACTTTTTAAATTTAACATTTCTTTTCCATATTGAATGGTTTCAAATCCATCTTGACTAGATTTAGGTCTTAAAAAAATGACTTGGTTTTCATTTATTTCTCTCATTTTATTTCAGGATTTGGTTATATGACCAAATCGTTTAACTATGATAAATGAAGAGTTCTAGAAGCTCTATCCAAGATGTTAGATAGGCTCAACCAAGAATGAAATGGAGAGGTATCCAATGGAAAGAAAGGTAATCTTGACTGGTGAGTGGCACTAGTACACTGTCGATATATAGAAATAACCCTTTACTTCTAAAGATGGAGAGAGGAACCAATCCCCAGCAAAGTCACCAAAAAATATGTTGGTGTTTTTTCTGGAATAGAGAAAAGAAATGACACCACATAGAGTTTAGGAATATTTTATTTAGATGACCAAATATGACATTAAAGAATAAACATATTATCTCGAAAGATAAACATGCTCATAATGGATTCAATCATTTCAATAAAAGACTCCTAAGGCTAATGGGTCTTCATATTATTTTTTCCCAACTACATGGAAAGGTAGAACAAGGTTTATTTTATCTTGGGATCATGGTTCCCTATAAAGGTAAGCCTCTATAGTTAATTACATCTTAGGAAGGGTCTCTTCTTAAGAATACTGAAAAGAAATACATGGTTATTTCTAAAGACTACTAGGTAGCTTTCATAGGATTGATTTTGGAAATTCAATTGGGTGAGGTCCAAATTAGAGAGAGTCATTTTCAAGAGTACTAGGATACCTAGTATACATTTTAACAATCTTATGATTGGGCTTCAAATTTCGGATTTAATTTTAGATTTTTAGTTATCATTTTCTTAGAAATCTAGGGCTTAGATTATAGTAGCACAAGATTGCAAAAATACTTAGGTTGAAGACTTATTCCTAAAGCGATGCTTCATAACCGAGTCAGGTGCTTCTAACACATGTTAGATGCTCAATCTAGTTCTATCCTTGGAAATCATTGGCCATTCTCCTCACCTGAGGGAACTAGCCTATTCGACTCTTCGGACTTACAACCTGCACAAGGTGCCAAACACCACCTAAGCATATTTTAAATTTATGAAGTTAGGTCACATGAAAGCAAGATGGCGGGTGTTGCATTTTTAGAAAGAAATCTATGAAACTAGACTACTCCCTAATCCCTAAGATCATGTACATGAGGATGCATCTAACTAATGCATATTTTCTAGGTTTTATGAATTTTGACTCAAGATTCATTTAGGTCATAGGAATGCAATTTATGCTTAATGCATGCAATTAGAAAAAGGTTATAAGAAAAATCAGAATAGAAGAAGGTGTTCTTCCATCAGAGGCTTTCAAAGGTCAAGACCAGGTTCTCTGGCAAAGATGGAAGCCCTTCCATAATCAAGAGTGAAATAATATGATTTATGCATGATGTTAAAACATCCAACTAAGGGGTTGCTACATATTTTATCTTTCTTTAAAGCCTAGTCTTTTATACGAAGATTATGAGTTGTATTTATTTTTATGTTTTGATTGATTCAGTTGGGTAGAAATTTTAGTTTATCTTATGAGCCTACATCCAGGCATACATCACAGCACAAACATAGCACATAAAGAAACCTAGAAAAAGCATGTTGTTTCTATTACGCACCCAAAATAAATAAAACCAAATTAAATTATATAAGAAAAGTTTGATGCAGGGTACCTCTAGACACCTAAAGAAAGAAAAAATGAAAGTTTTGCCGATACAACTGCCTAGAACTACAAGTTTAGATCTATAGGTCTTCTTTCCAGGAAAGTCTCCTTCAGACATCCATCAGGAGACCACAGACCATCTCTAGTTGGGTCAACTCCTGTTAATCCTAGACCGCATAGATCCTAACCTAATTGTAAGCTCAAATTTACATTTAAAATTTAAAAGAAATCCTAAACCCTGTAAAACAGACGTTAGGAAATACACACAGCACACAAATCAATTTATATTTCACAAACATATAAGCTTAGTATTAGTTTCTTGTGAGGCCCACTTGTCCTCCCGACTATGTTATGGGAATTTCAGCACGTGCAAGCAAATAACAATTTTATGATTTATTTATTGTAGAGATCCCTTTAGCATAACCCCCTTGCAGAAAATAGTGTTAAATCTAGAAAGAACACCCTAACATCCAATCTAACGAACAAACAAGCTTAGGCATCTAGTCTAAAGCAATACACTACATAGACATGTGAAGTACAACATAGAAGATCAAAGAAATTCAGATAATGATCTAACCTAGATCTAGAGTCTGTGACCTAAATGATCTAGTGTGTGTAAAAGAGGAGTTTGTGTGGTAAGGCTTTGTTTTTGTTTTAATTCAACGTTTGATTCTGTTTAATTTTTACCTTTGGGAAATTTTAATTCAAATAATTTAAAGATCTAATTTCATTTTTATTCTATTTTATTTTATTAAAGTTGTATAGGTTATCAAGAATGAAGAATGGAATGATTCCATTTTTGAATGGAGCTCTTTCCATCCAACATCCTAATTCCTAATGAAGTTTCCAAAAGTCTAACCAAAGATCCTAAGTTTCTTAGTTAATCCTTTTGATGTTGTTTATGTTTGGATTAGTTTTATTTTTCTTTCCTTGAATTTTAGATTTGATTTGAGTTATTTCATTTGTTTGAATTGCTTTATTTTATTTAATTTGTTTGGTTTGTTTCATTTTGAATTAAGCTATTTGGGTTTCATTTGATTTGGTTCGTGTTAATTTAAAGAGTTTAGATTAATGTTTAATTTCATCCAATTTAATTTATGCTTATTAAATTGTTGATTTGTATGGTTAAAGTTTAAGTTCATTAATATGAGTTAATACCTTAAGTTTGTTCATGGATTAACCTAAAGAAGGTTAATTTTCTGATCTGATTTAATTGACCTAAGTTTTAGATTCATTCTTAAATTCATTAGAGATGAGTGTTTTCATTAAATTTCATTGATTCAAAGTTTAAGGTTTAAGTTAATTAATAATTGTTAACCTAAGGTTTTACTTCATTAACTTAAGATTGAGTTTGATCACTTCTGACTTAGGATATTTAGAGAAGTTCTTAATAGTTTTATGCTTGATTGAAATTGGTTTGAATTACCACTTAATTTAATAGATTAATTAATTTCCTTAACCTAATATTTAATTAACATTGACTTAAGGATTTAGAAAATTAACAACTTCTAATCCAAAGATCAATCGGGATTGAAAATTTTGGCAAGTTACATACCAATTTCAAATGTTCAAATTTTCATCTTGATTAGATTTACATTTTGGGAGTAATTAAGGTTTTAATTATTTAATTAAAACTTAAATTAGGACTAATTGAATGAGATTTAGTTAAGGGTTTTATTTTTTATAAATTCCTCACTAAAATATCTTTCCAATGAGGGTTTATTCATAATTGATGGTTAACTAGTTGAGTTACTATGATTTAATTAAATTTAGGTTATTTAATTGAATTATTTAATTCATTTAATTACCTAATTAGGGGAATTTAAGGATTTTGAGGTTTAATTGAGTTTAAGTGATGCTTTAATGTTCAAGTTCATTAGGGTGATTTAAGGTTGTGATTAAAATTCTAATTATTTCATTAAAGATTAATTAATTTGATTAATTTAAATGTTAAGCATATGAATTTTCAATTTCCTTTGAATTTAGAGAATTAAATCCCCAAAAATTCATCTAAGGTGTGTTTTATGCTTAATTTCAATTCCCAAAGTTTCAAATTAATTGGATTATTATTTAGAGAGTGATTTGGGTTTAATGTTTTTCAATTAACCCAAATTAAGGGAAAAATACCCAATAAAAATTGGGGATTTTATTTCCTATGGATTCCTCTCATCAAGATGAATCCATAGAGCTTTCATTTGTATTTTTTTGATTTATATTTATTTTTTATAAATTTTATAAGTTTTTGTTAATATTTTAAAGACTTTAAATGGTTAAATAATGGTATTTAATGATTTTAAGTGAAGGGGCCACGGATCCGCATGGTGGCACGCATGGTGCATCCCACCGCGGTGGCATGCATGGGTTGGTCCATGTAGAGCCCACGGTCATATGCCCACTATTATGGGATGATCTGATCATCCGATCAAGATCATATGGATCGATCCCATGGTTCCTTAAAGGGAAAATCATCCGTCCCCAGATCTGACCATCCAATCCAAATACAAGATCAATGGTGAGGGCTCATCTCCTTCATTTCGTGGGAGTCGAGATTCATAGTGTTTTGCTAATTGTGAATGATCAAAGCATGAAATCAAGTGATTTCATTACACGATCATTGAAGGATATCCTATGATCATATATGATTTGATCTTATTAAAGATCATGTTTTGTTTAAAAAAATCACAACCAAATTATTTAAAGAAAAACTCAAGCTCGTTAATGGCATACCTCAATTCATTGGACGATTGGCTTTGGAATTGATCTTAGAGCTTCAGAACCTTGAATCAAACTTGCTTGCCAAAGGAATTGGGTTAATTCCTTATAGATTGTTCCCTAGACAAACCCTTAGCATGAGAAATTTTGGCTTTAGTGGTTTGCAAATGAAAAGAGCTTTCATTTGGCTTGTTTGATGTATGAAGGTGAAGGGAACTTCAATCCTGGGGAAGAGTGTTTCTATGTTTTTTCTATGTGGTTGAGTGTTTTAAAGCACTTTTTTTTGGCTAATCCTTAGTTGGCTAGGGGAAATGAAGAAAGCTTGGAAACTTGATAGGATTCCCCTCTCTGCCTTACAAGTGTCTAGGATGAAGAGGTGGGGAGATAGGGAAAAGAAAATGGATTTTACCTTCCCTTGGTGATTTTGTTTTTAATTCATTTTGGGTTTTGTCATTTAGTTCCTTAAGTGGTATAGTTAGGGAGGTTAATTAGCACTTAATTCCCTCATTAGCAAGGTTTAAGAGGATTAGTCTCCATCCCATATGCATTGGTTCAAAGTGATTTGAATTTTCCTTAGTTTTGAGTTCAATGTACATTTTAGGTTATTTTGATTTAAGGAATTTAACTTACCTAATCTAGGCCTCAATGGACTCAAATTTCTTTTCATTGTGATCAAACATGTTTATTTGATCATTTGAAATATTTTGATGATTTAATTTGGTCAAAGTTTAATGGTTGACTTTTTGACCAAGTGGGTCCACTTAAGTCAATCCTAGATTGACTAGATTTGACTTTAAGTTTGACTTTGAACTTCCATTTTATTTTCATTTATTTAATTTATGCTGGATATTTGACTTGGTTTTGCATCAAACCAAGTAGATTGGATTTAGCTCAAAATGCATTTCCTAAGTTACTAAGCATAGTGACTTTGATATTGAATTAGGAAATCTCTATTTGAACTTGAGATCTTCTCATTGCTAAAATGACCTCTTCCAAAAATGAGTTCAACAATATCTTTAAAAGAAAATTCTCCATTACTAGAAATTTTGAAAAGAATTTGATCCAAAAAATTACCTTCAATAGAAATATTAATGATGTTATTACTAATGAAATCAAGAATCAAATCATTTAAAAGAGAGAAATTCCATTCACCATTATAAATAAAATGACTAACTTTCAAAGAAGAAGAGTGCATATTAAGAGAATCAATGGAAAAATCCCCATCCAGTTATCTCACCTAAAGAAAGAAGATCCATTATTAATACCCCAAAAAATGAGACATTCTGCTTTCCATTTAATATCACAGAGCCATTTCCAAACAATAGAGTCACCATGTTTATAATTGCAAATTAAAGGATGCTTACCTTTGCAATATTTAAATTTCATGAATTTAGCCCAAAGACTTTCATTTTTCCAAAAATTCCACCAAAGTTTATATGAAAAAACATTGGAATCCCTTAAAGATCTGCACCCAATACCACCTTCATAAATAGTACCATAAATATTATACCAAGAAGTCCAATGAAGCCTTTTGGCCAAATTCCTAGAGCCCAAAAAAAACTTATTAAAAAGTATTTCAATCTTGATAAGAACGTGGAAAGTAGGAACAATATTAAGCAACAAGTAAAAAAGGAAGAGAATAAAGAATATTTTTAATAATAATTAATCTACCACCAAAAGATAAAAAATGAAATTCAATGGTAGAAATTTTATTTTGAATATTATTAATTACCTCATCAAAGAGATGGAATCTCTTATGGCCACAATATAAAGGGGAGCCTAAATATTTAATAGGAAGATTTTGATGAAAAAAACCAGTGATGTCTTTTATTTTATTTATTCTATAAATATAAATAGAAGTAGAAGTGATTAAACAACTTTTATGAGTACTAATCAAAAGGCCACTTTAATTTTCAAATTTATTTAAAAAATCCTTAAGATTTTTAACATAATGTAATGAGCAATTACAAAAAATTATGAAATCATTAGCAAAGCTTAAGTGAGAGATAGCCAAACCACCAAGATTGTTGAAATACATACTAGAATTCTTCTAAAAAAAGATTAAGCCAACGAGACAAATATTCAACCAATAATAAAAAAGACAAGAAAGAGGGTCACCTTGTCTTATACCTTGAGGAATTAAATAAACCAAAGTTTTCACCATTGATAACTAATGAAAACCAAACATTTCTAACTATATTGTTAACCAAAGAAAGAAAATGATTAGAAAACCAAATAATGTAAGAATGATATTAAGAAAATCCCAAGAAATATTATCATAAGCTTCGATGATGTCAAGCTTAAAAAGTAAGTTTCCACCTATAGTTTTAACATTCAAATCATGAATCAATTCTTGAGCAAGCAAGATGTTATCCAAAATAGTTCTACCTTTCACAAAGCTAGTTTGATTAGGAGAGATAATCTTAGGAAGAAACTTACTAAGCCTATTAATCAAAATTATAGAAATCAATTTATTAAAAAAGTACAAAGACTAATAGGTCTAAAGTCATTCCAAAAGTCGATTATCTTTCTTAGAATAAGAATAATAGAAGTGCTAGTAAAATATTTAGAATAGAATTCCCTTGAAAAAAATCCTTAACAAAGCATTAGCAAGATCAATTTTAATAATAAACCAAGCTTTTGAAAGAATAAAGTAAACCATTCAAATTTTTGCAACAAAATCAACATTCATACCATTAAAAATATTATAAATTTTATGATCAGAAGGAGGAGCAACCAAGCACTCATTATCCTTAGTAGACATAATAGAAGAGATGATAGAGTGATTAGATAAATGCTCAAGTTGACAATTTTTATTTAAAAGATCTTTAATATAATTAAGTGTAGAAGAAAATATATCCTCTTTTCAAGCCAAGAGAACCATCAAAGTTCTTGATTTTATGAATGTAACCAAGAACTCTCCTTTTCATTACCAAAGCATGAAAATATTTAGTTTTCTCTTCCCTCGAAAGATGCTTAGAGGAGCTTTTTGTCTCCAATAAGTCTCCTCCAAATCCTAAAACTTAATGAGATTATCTTTAGCTTTAGCAAGATTAGAACAGAAAGAACAATCAGTAATAACAAGTTCTTCCAAATCTTTCACCTTTTGTTCCATATTCTCGATCTTATGAAAAATTTTTTAATGCAATTTCTATTCCACCAAGTGATACTATGCTTAAGCCTTTAAGCTTAAGCCAAAATCTCATCATACCAAATGCATCGAGAAAGAAGACACAATTATAAGCAATAACATCAAGAAAACTTTATCTTGTAACCACATATTTTGAAAACAAAAATTTTAATGACATTATTGTTATGAACAACATCCTTAATAGAAACCAAAAGAGGAGCATGACATGAGAGTTCTACTAAGATGCTCCATCGAAGTTAAAGGCTAACAATTTAACAAATAATTATTAAATAATGCACGATCAAACCATAGCCACAATCTATGATTATTCCAAGTAAATTGAGAACCAATGAAACCAACATCATAAAGATTACAATCCAAAATCATATTTGCAAAATCTTCTATTTAATGTAAATTCAGCAAAGAACCCCTCTTCCTTTCATTCAAAAAAAAGGACCATATTGAAATCCCCACAACAATCCAAGAATTATTAACAATGAAGCAAAATTTGATAATTGATCCCAAGGAATTCTCCTCCTAACTTGTTACAAGCATCATAAACAAAAGAGCCAAAAGCATGATAATAACCAAATAAAAAATATCCACATTAATAACTTGATGAAAATAATTAATAACATTAGTAGAAAAGAGATATTCCAAAATAACCAAATGTTATTATTGTTATTGAAATAAAATTGCTAAAACCAATCATCTTGGCATACATTATTTTAGAAAAAAAAAGAGGTTCAAGAATAACCAAGAAACCAACATTATAAGTTCTATAAAGATTCCTAATTCTATTTCTAACAGCAAGAGTACCAATGCCCCTCACATTCCAAATAAGAAAGTTAAACATTAATTTTTATTAGGTAAAAATGATAAAGAAGATCGAGTAGATCTAGAAACTTTAGGAGGATAATTTTTAAACTATTTTTTCCTTTTCACAAAAATAGTTTGAAAATTGATCTCATTTTCCATGGATTGATCATCAAAAATTTTTTTGTCATCATTATTAACAATAGATTTAGGAGAAGATCCCATTTGACAATAAGATAAATCCTTATTCCCCATTAAACGAAATTATCTCTAAGCAAAATACCATCTGGAATAACATTTAAAGAAAGGGTAGAAATAGATTTATTAACTAAACAAAAACTTGGCTGCACATTATCAATACGCTCCATACCATCATTCTTGCCCAAATTCAAAGAAGATAAAATAAGATTTTCTTTTAAAATTTTTGCAAAATAAGAGAAACATTTTCTATAAGATTTTAGCAACTTTATCACAAATCTCCTTAGAATTAGAAACTAAAATAGAAAATCATCCACTTGCAAATTTTCGGAATATCATAATAAAGTAAAACTTGATTACTCTCCAAAATAGTTACATAAGCATTTTTAACAAGCTTATCACTACCACTTACATTGGGAACAACATTAGAAACATTAGGAACATCATTAGAAACATCAACAATTTCATTCACAACACCGTTATCCTTTTCATTTAAAGCAAAATTTCTTTTATCACTTTTTAAATGTCCAATTTTGCCACCAACCTTAAGATCTTTAACCACTTTCTTAAGAAGATGTTGATGAGGAACAAAGCATTCTGATACATCATGCCCATGAGTTTTGCAATGATTGCAAAAAGTAGGGAACTTTTCAAACTTAACCTGGCAGAAATATCTATATTTCTCTGATCCAATCCACACCTCCTTAGGAAATTTCTTTGTTACAATAATTTCAACAAGGATTCGAGCAATCAATGGCCTAGATTTGGCTGTGGTTGCTTGATCGATTTGTAAGGGTCTACCAAAATAGAACTCACAACATGCAAGAATTGATAATTAATAAAGTGAACTTGAAGATTAGGTAAAGATAACCAAACTGGTGCTATAGGAGATTCTATTTTAAAGTAAAAAAATGGAGTCCATTTAAGAATACACATTTGAAAGTTTTTAGTATAATAAGATCGGTGAGCAAAGATATGACTATAATCAAGGTCATTAGATAATTTAATCAGCAAATGTCTACCATCTAGTAAACAAATCAAAAAAACACCAGAAATATTCAAATCATGATAGAAAAATCAAATTTTCTCCATACCAGGATGCTAAAAAGAAAATTTTCCAGACAAAGTATACGCATAAGGCTCGGCTAGTTTTTCAGTATCTAAGTAAGAGCAATAGTTGGAACACCTTTGAAGGTCGTATGAACTAGGTTTAAAGAAAGATTAGAAGAAGTTGAAGAATCCTTACCAGATAAGGCATCGTTGAAGGATTTAGAGGAAAAAGGTTTAGCTATACCCAAAGAATCGAAAGCGCTCGAGCCAGAGTAGCTGGAGCATTTGTTTTCTCTAAGTATTTGTAGAACACGATGCCATGGAAAATGGTGCCACTTAAGAACCAAACAAGGATCAGCCTAAGGCAGAAGATCTGAAGCCGAACTAGAAGAAATTTCTAGAAAACCAACACAAAAACATCGAGAAGGAGAAAGAAAAGGAAAGGGATTCAAGAATCGCTAGAGCTCAAAATGGGAAGGGGCCACAGGATGGGTTTAGGTTTTTATTTTAGTTTTTGGATTATTATAGGGTTTAAGGGTTTAGGTTTTTTTAGTTATTGGTTTGAGTTAGTTTTTAGGTTTATGGATTTAGTTTTTTTTTTTACTAATTTTGTTTTAGGGTTTAGGTTTTTAGTTATTTATTATTATTAGATTTTATTTTTAGTTTAGTTTTAGTTATTATTATTATTATTATTATTATTATTATTAGTTTTATTTAAGGAGTAGGTTTTATTAGTTTATTTATTTTTTATTATTTTGTTTTAGTTTAGTTTTATTAGTTAGGTTTTATGTTATTTAGATTTTTATTATTTTATTATTTTTATTATTTTTATAGTCTTAATAGTTTAATTAGTTATTATGATTTTTAGTTTTGGTTGGGGTCCAAATTATCTGTGGGTATTTAGTCTTTGGCCTAGCCTTTTGGTAGGTTCATAGTCTTATCAGGGTCTTAGTTTAGTTTTAGTTTTAATCTTTGTTTTTTGTCTTAGTCTATTATTAGATCTTAGTTTAGTTTAGTCAGCAAAACGGGGAGGGATTAGTTTAGTCTCACTAGTCTTTAGTTTTAGTCAGGGGTAGTTGCAGGCCCAGGACACCAAGTAGGGTTTAGGGTAGTCAGGTTGTTTAGGGTTTAGGGCCCAGGGTTTAGGGTTTAGTGATCAGGGTAGGGTTTAGGATATTTAATTACAAACCCAGCCAGGGTTTATTTAGTTTATATTATATTTTATTTAGGTATATTTTATTTTTTATTTATTTAGTTTATTTATTTTAGTTTATTTTATGTTTAGGTTTGGTTTATGCTTATTTTAGTTTAGTTTATTTTATTTTATTTTAAGTTTAGGTTTTACTTTTATTATTAGGTTTAGTTAGGTTTTATTTAGGTTTAGGTTTAGGTTTTATTATCTTTGGGTTTATATTTTAGGTTTTATTTTAGCTTTATTTTAATATTTTAGTTATTTTAGTTTATTTATTTTATTATTTATCATATTTAGTTTAGGGTTTAGGTTTAATTTATTTTTAGGTTTAGTTTAGTTTATATTTATTTAGTTTAGTATTTTAGTTTAGGTTTAGGTTTATTTTATTTTATTTTATAAGTTTTATTTATTTTATTTTAGTTTATTTTATTTTTATTAATTTATTTTATTTTTATTAGGTTTATGTTTTAGTTTTATTTTATTTTTTATCTTTGTTATTTTGTTTAGGTTTAGGTTTTACATTTATTATATTTTAGGTTTATTTAGTTTAGTTTTTTTTAAAGTAGGTTTTTATGGTCAGGGTTGTGGCTCAGTTTAGTTGTGGAGGGCCTGGGGTTTACCATTGGGTCAGGGTAAGTTGGCCTAGGGTTAGGGCTCAGTGGTCAGGGTTTAGGCTTTAGGGTTAAAGCTCAGGGTTTAGGGTTTAGGGTTTTAGGTCAGTCTGTGGTTGTGGTTCGTGGTTGAGTTTTTTTATTTAATATTTTATTTTTATTTTCTTTTAACCAAGCAAAGTGGTAGGTTTATGTTTATTTAGTTTAATTTTATTTATTTTAGTTTATTTTACTTTATTTTTATTTACTTTAGTTTATTTTATTTTAGGTTTTGGTTTTAGGTTTATTTTTTTTAGTTAAGTTTTATTTCATTTTATTTATTAGTTTTTATTTTTATTTTTTGTTTATGTTAGGCTTTTATTTTATTTTTTTAGGTTTAGGCTTTAGGTTTTTATTTTAGTTTTATCTTTAGGTATTATTTTTAAGTTTAAATTTAGGTTTAGGTTTTATTTTTTCAATTTAATTTATTTTAGTTTAGGTTTAGATTTATTTTATTTTTATTTTAGGTTTAGGTTTTATTTTTTTATTTTTTTTAGGTTTATTTTTAGGTTTAGGTTTTATTTAGTTTATTTTATTTTATTTTAAGTTTAGTTTTATTTTATTTTGGTGTTTTTAGTTTAGTTTAGGTTTTTATTTATTTTATTCTACTTTAATTTTTATTTTTAAATTTATTTTATTTTTTAGGTTTAGGTTTAGGTTTAGGTTTTAGTTTATGTTTTTAATTTATTTTAGTTAAGGTTTTTTTATTTATTTTATTTTTAGGTTTTATTTAGTTTATGTTTAGGTTTTTAGCTTCTTTAATTTTAGGGTTAGTTTAGCATTTAGGGTTTGGGGTTTAGGGTTTAGGGTTTAGAGTTTAGGATTTAGGGTTTACATTTTAGGGTTTATGGCTTAGGGTTTAGGGTTTTAGGGTTTAGGGTCTATGGTTTTGAAGGTTTATGGTTTAGATTTTAATTTAATGTTTAGGGTTTTTATTTTTTTTAACAGAGAACAAATTTAGATTCAAAATTTATTCTTTTTGATTTCATCAACCAAGTAACACACCAAGTTTTTTAAGACACAAGCGATGACATAGATCGAAAATGAGCATGCATAGTAAAAATCAAAAACCCTAGATAACTAGAATTGTCTCTACTATAAAGACATAGTTCCATAAGCAATAAATCAAATTGATCATTCTTAAATTTCTCTAGTTCCCATCAGAACCACCCAGGCCTCTCGAGTAGTGGGATCCACCATCATATCCCCGATCTCTCCCTCCGCCACCACTGTGGCTATAACCTCCATCATTCTTCCCGCCACCATAACCACCACTACTCTGATAACTACCTCCATATCCACTAGCACCTTCAGATCCCCCACCAGCAATGTGATAACCGCGCCTCCACCTTCACCTCCACCGCTAGATCTAGACTAAGCCTAGTTGATAGTGATGTTCTTGAGATCAAGGTTCTGCCCATTCTTAGGGTTTAAGTTTATTACATTTTAGGCTTTAGGTTTATTTTTTAATTTGTTTAGTTACTTTAGGTTTAGGTTTAGGGTTTGGGGTTTGGGTTTATGATTTAGGGTTAGGGTTTAGGTTTAGGGTTTAGTTTAGGGTTTAGTGCTTTTTGGGTTTGGGTAGGGTTTTTTTGTGGGTTTAGGGTTTAAGCTTGGGTTTAGGGTTTGGTTTAGGGTTTAGGTTTAGGTTTAGGATTTAGGGTTTAGTTTCTTAAAGTTATGTAAACCGGTTTAAGTTTATTTAGTTTATCTTTATTTATTTTAGTTTATTTTATTTTTTTATTAGTTAGGTTTATTTTTTATTTTATTAAGTTTACTATATTTATTTTAGGTTTATTTATTTTAGTTTGGTTTTTCTTTTATTTATTTTAGTTTTAGGTTTAGGTTCAGGTTTACTTTTTAGTTGTGTTTTATTTATATTTTATTTTCTAGGTTTAGGTTTTATTTTTATTTTTTGGTTTAGGTTTAGGTTTTATTTTATTTTTTTTAAGTTTAGTTTTAGGTTTCTTTTAGTTATATTTTTAGTTATGGTTTTGGTTTGATTTTAGTTTATTTTATTTTATTTTATATAGTTTAGGTAGTTTAGTTTATTTTAGGTTTTATTTATTTTAGCTTAATTTATTTTAGTTCAAGTTTAGGTTTATTTTATTTTATTTTTTTATTTTTATTTTAAGTTTAGGTTTTTCTCAGTTTAGGGTCTAGGTTTTATTTTTAGGTTCATTTTTTAAGTTTAGGTTTTAATTTAGTTTTTTTAAGGTTTATTTTTTTTATTTTATGTTTAGTTTGTATTATATTTAGGTTTTATTCCAGTTTATTTTATTTTATTATTTGTTTTATTTTATTTTAGTTTACTTTCTTATTTTATTTTATTTAGGTTTAGGTCAGTTTAGTTTTATTATCTTATTATTTTTATTCTGGCTCTTTTTATTTTAATTTTAGGTTATTTAGTGGCTTAATGTTTAAGCTCACAGATCAGGGCCCAGGGCCCAAGGTGGTAGTTAGGGTTTAGGGCCCAGGATCTTATGATTTAGGCCCAGGCCCAGGGTGGCCCAGGGCCCAGCCTAGGTCAGTGGTGAGCCCAAGAGTTTAGGGAGGGTCAGGGTGCAAGTGGTGGCCCAGGTCAGGCCTGTGGGTCACATCAAATCATGGTTTAGCCAGTGGCAGGGTTTAGGCCCAGGGCCCAGGGCCCAGGGCCAGGGTCTGGCTGGCCCAGTTTGGGTCAGTCAGGTCAGTTATGATCTAGCCAGTGGCTCAGGATCAGTGGCCCAGGGTTTAGGTAGGGCCCAGGATTTAGGCCAGAGGCCTAGCAGCCCAGTGTGGCCCAGGTCAGGGTCAGGCTCATGGCCCAGGTCAGGCCCAGGAGGTTTTAGTGGTTTAGGCCTACTTAGGGTCACCTTTTAAAATTAAGCAAAGTAGGTCATTTTAGTTTATTTTATTTATTTTACTTTTTTTATATTATTTTATTTTATTTAGTTTAGTTTATTTATTTAGGGTTTATTTATTTTAGTTTTTATTTAGTTTAAGTTTAGTTTAAATTTATGTTTATTTTTAGTTTAGTTTATTTTTTTATCTTTAGGTTTTATTATTTTTAGGTTTAGGTTTAGGTTTATTTTATTTTCTTAGTTTAGGTTTTTCTTTTATTTTAGGTTTATTTTAGGTTTTATTATTTAGTTTAGGTTTAGTTTATTTTATTTATTTATATTTAGTTTAGTTTAGGCTTAGTTTATTTTGGGTTTAGGTTTAGGTTTTGTTTATTTTGTTTAGTTTATTTTTTGTTTAGTTTATTATATAGTTTAGGTTTATTTTATTTTTTTTTTTAAGTTATTTTTTTTAGTTTAGGGTTTTGGTTTACTTTTAAAATATATTTTTAGGTTTATTTTTTTGGTTTAGGTTTTTATTTTATTTTATTTTAGGTTTAGTTTATTTTTATGTTATGTTTATGTTTTATTTTATTTAGGTTTTATCTTCTAAGGTTTATTTTATTTTTTAGTTTAGTTTATATTTTTCTTTATTTTACTTTAGTTTGGTTTTCATTTTATTTTATTTTATTTTTTAGATTTAGATTTTGGTTTTAAATTTTAATTTATTTTATTTAGGTTTAGGTTTTCTCATTTATTTTATTTTTAAGTTTTATTTAGTTTAGGTAGATCTTAGGTTTCTTGTGGTTTGGGATTGGCCCAGGGCCCAGGGCCTGTTTAGGGCCTGTGGGTTTTAGGCCTAGGGCTCATAGGTTTGTGGCCTAGGCCCAGGGCCTAGTGGAGGGTTTAGGGCCTTTAAGGTTTAGTTTTGGAGCCTGGTTAGGGTCAGTTTGGGTTTTTTAGGTCAGGGTTTTATTTCATTAGGGTTTAGGTTATAGGTTAGGCTCAGTGGCCTGTCAGTTTAGGGTGGTTTAGGGTTTAGGGTTTATGATTTAGGATTGGGCTGGCCTAGGGTTTAGGGTTTAGTTTTTTAAAAAAGCAAACCTGTTGTTTATTTAATTTATTTATCTTATTTATTTGATCTTTAGGTTTATTTTTTTTATTTAGTTTGGTTTATTTATTTGTTTAAGTTTTATTAGTTTATTTTTGGTTAAGGTTTTTTAATTTTTAGTTTTTATTTTTATTTTTTTTTTATTTGTTTAGTTTTGATTTTTATTTTAAGTTTAGTTTAGGTTTTATTTTTTATTTTGGTTTAGCTTTTATTTTAGGTTTATTTTAGGTTTTATTTTTAGTTTAGGTTTAAATTTATTTTAGTTTATTTTATTTTATTAGTTTAGGTTTTGGTTTAGGTTTAATTTTTTAGATTTAGGTTTTATTTATTTTATTTTAGTTTATATTTATTTAGGTTTAGGTTTATTTTATTTTATTTATTTTTTTTTAGTTTTAAGATTATTTTAGTTTAGAGTTTTGGTTTTATTTTATTTTATTTTAGGTTTATTTTATTTTTATTTTAGGTTTAATTTTTTTATTTTATTTAGGTTTTTATGTTTAGGTTTATTTTATTTTTAAGTTTATTTTGGTTTTTATTTCTTTTATTTTTATTAAATTTTAGTTTTTATTTTATTTTATTATATTTTTAGGATTATGTTTAAGCTTAGGTTTGGTTTAGGTTTTAGTTTATTTTAGTTTAGGTTTAGGTTTATTTCATTTTGTTAATTTTATTTTATTTAAAGTTTTGTTTTAATAGTAGTAGTTTATTTTAATTTGTTTTAGGTTTTATTTTTAGGTTTAGTTTTATTTATTACTTTAGGTTTATTTTATTTTAGTAGTAGTTTTATTTTATTTAGGTTATTTATTTAGTTTGGTTTTATTTTATTTTAGTTTTATTTTTATTTTTTATTTTTAGTTTTGGTTTTAGTTTATTTTATTTTATTTTATTTTGCTTAGGATTTTTTATTTATTTTATTTTTAGGTCATTTAGTTTAGTTTAGTTTTAAGCTAGATTTGGATGGTGTTTATGATTTAGGATTTGGGGTTTGGGGTTTGGGTTTAGTTTATGGTTTAGGGTTTAGGTTTAGGTTTAGGGCTTTGGGGTTTTAGTGTTTAGGGTTTAGGGTTTATGGTTTTAGGGTTTAGGGTTTAGGGTTGAGGGTTTAGGTTTTAAGTCCTCGAGGTTATAGTTTAGGGATAAGGGTTTTTTTTAACATAGAATAAATTCAAATTCAACATTTCTTCATTTTGATTTGATCAACCAAGTAACACGCCAAGTTTTCCAAGACACAAGCAATGACATAAATAAAAAATGATCGCTCATAGAGCAAAACCAAAGACACAGTTACATAAGCAGCAGATCGGATCAATAGTTCTTCATTCTCCCCAGTTCAAATCAGAATGACCCTGGCCTCTCGAGTAGTGGGATCTACCATCATATCCTCTATCTCTCCCTCTGCCACCACCACGACTATAACCACCATCGCCTCGTCCAGAACTACACGCTCACCACCACCTTCATATCCACCACACTCTAGATCCCTCACCACCACTCGATAATCCGCCTTTCGCCCACCCGGATCTAGACCAAGCTTGGTTTACGATGTTCTTGTCAAGGTTTTGCCCATTCTTAGTGTTTAGGTAAAGGTTTAGGTTATTAGTTTTATGGTTTAAGTTTAATTTTTTTAATTTATTTAGTTACTTTAGTTTAGGTTTATGGTTTAGGTTTTGAGTATAGGTTTAGGTTAGGGTTTAGGGTTTGTGGGTTTTAGGGTTTTAGGGTTTATGCTTTTAGGGTTTATGGTTTGTGGTTTGGGTTAGGGTTTAAGATTTAGGTTTAGGGTTTAGGGTTTAGGGTTGTGAGGTAGGTTGTGCAGGTTAGTGTAGGTTTAGTTTAGTTTTAAAAAAAAATCTAAATAGGCAGGTTTAGTTTATTTTAGTTTTATATTTATTTTAGTTTTTTTTATATTTTATTTTGTTATATTTTATTTTAATTAGTTCAATTTATTTTTAGTTTAGGTTTTATTTTAGTTTATTTTTTGGGTTTATTTTATTTTATTTTAGGTTTAGGTTTTAAGTCTATTTATTTTATTTTAGGTTTAGTTTTCTAGTTTAGGTTTTATTTTTGTTTATTTTAATTTTATTTTATGCTATTTTTTAGGTCCAGGTTTTATTTTATCTTTTAGTTTATTTTATTTTTTATTTTATGTTTAGTTTATATCTTTTTATTCCAGTTTATTTTATTTTTAGTTTAGATTTTACATTCTTTATTTTAGTTTATTTTATTTTCATTTATTTTATTTTAGGTTTAAGTTTAGGTTTTAATTTAGGTTTTATTTTATTTTAATTTTATTTTATTTAAGTTCAAGTTTTATTTTATTTTATTTTTATTTATTTGATTATTGGTTTTTTATGGTAGATTTAGGGTTTAGGGTTTAGGGTTTAGGTCAGGGTTATGGTTTAGTTGTTTAGTTTCAGAGTTTTAGGATTTAGGATTTAGAGCCAGGGTTTAGCCCAGTGTCATTTAGCTCAGTTATTTTGGAGGATTTAGGTTTAGGGCCAGGGTTTTAATTCTGGTTTATGGTTAAATTTAGGGTTTAGAGCTGTTTAGTTTTTTAAGTTTTTATTCTTTAAACCAAAAAAATTGGTAGGTTTTTTAATTTATTTTATTTTTCTTAGGTTTACTTTTATTTATATTTAGTTTAGTTTATTTATTTTGGGTTTATTTATTTAGTATTTTATGTTTAGGTTTAAGTTTAGTTTTAACTTTATTTTTAGGTTTAGCTTTATTTTATTGAGGTTTATAGGTTTTATTATATTTTTTAAGTTTAGGTTTTAGGTTATTATTTTAGGTTTTTTAGGTATTATCCTTTAGTCGTTCATTTTATATTATATTTTATTTAGTTTAGTTTAGGTCCAGGTTTAGTTTATTTTAAGATCAGGTTTTATTTTTTTTAGTTTAGTTTATTTTATTTTATGTTTATGTTATTTTATTTTTAATTATGGTTTAGTTTTTTTTTTTAATTTAGAGTTTAGGTTTTAATTATTAATTATTTTTAGGTTTAGCTTTATTTAGTTTTATTTTATTTTATTTTAGGTTTATTTTATCTATTTAGGTTTAGCTTCTTTTATTTAGGTTTTAAGGTTTCATTTATTTTATTTTAATTTAGTTTTAAAATTTTATTTTATTTTCTTTTAGTTTAGGTTTAGTTTAGGTTTAGGTTTATGTCTTTTATTTTATTTTAGGTTTTATTTAGAAGGTTTAGGTTTAGTTTTAGGGTTTAGCATTTAAGGTTTAAGGTTTAGTAGGGTTTAGGTTTAGGGTCAGGAAGTAGGGTTTTAAGTTTAGGGTTTAGGGTTTAGATTTAGTTTTAGGTTTAGGCCAGGTTTAGATTTTAGGTTGTAGTTTTGTGGTTAGGGTTTAGAATTTTTTTTTTATTGTTTATTTTATTTATTTATCTTCTTAATTTTTTTAAATTAAGTAAATTGGTAGGTTTTGGTTTATTTAGTTTATTTTTTAATTACTTTAGTTTATTTTATTTTATTATTTTTATTTAGGTTTATTTTTATTTTTAATTAGTTTAGTTTATTTATTTTATGTTTATTTATTTTAGTTTTTTAATGTTTAGGTTTAGGTTCAGGTTTAGGTTTAGGTTTATATTTTAGTTTAGTTTATTTTATTTTATTTTATTTTAAGTTTTATTTTTAACTTTTGGTTTTTTTTTTTAATTTATTTTAGGTTTAGTTTTAGGTTTTATTTAAGGTTTATTTTTAGCTAATATTTTTTACTTTTGGTTTAGGTTCATTTTTAGTTTGTTTTATTTTATTTAATTTAAGTTTATGTTAGGTATAGTTTATTTTAGGTTTAGGTTTATGTTTTATTTATTTTAGATTAGTTTATTTTAATTTAGGTTCAGGTCTATTTTATTTTTATTTTAGGTTTAGTTTTTTTTAGTTTAAGGTCTACATTTTATTTTTTATTTATTTTTAGGTTTATTTTTTAGGTTTAGGTTTTTATTTAGTGTTTATTTTATTTTATTTTAGGTTTATTTTATTTTTATTTTAGGTTTAGTTTTTATTTTAGTTAGGTTTTTAAATTTTTTAATTTAGTTTAGGATTTTATTTATTTTATTTTAGTTTAGTTTATATTTTTTATTTTATTTTTTTTAAGGTTTTGGTTCTAGTTTAAGTTTTAGTTATGTTTTTATTTTATTTTATTTTAGTTTATATTTTTTTATTTATTTTATTTTTAGGTTTCATTTAGTTGAGGTTTAGGTTTTCATGCTTTTAGGGTTTAGGGTTTGGGGTTTAGGTTTTAGGTTTTTATTTTAGGTTTATTTTATGTTTTATTTTTAGTTTTACATTTTAGGTTTACTTTTAATTTATTTTATTTTATTTAGTTTAGGGTTTATGTTTAGTTTATTTTTGGTTTAAGTCTTTATTTATTTAGTTTATTTATCTTAGCTTTATTTTATTTTATTTTATTTTAGGTTAAGTTTTATTTTTAGTGGGTTTGGGTTTTATTTTTTATATTTTTAGGTTTACTTTTTAGGTTTAGGTTTTATTTAGTTTTATTTTATTTTATTTTGGGTTTATTTTTTTATTTTACATTTAGTTTTATTATATAGGTTTCTATTCTTAGCTTTTTTTATTTCTTTATTTTATTTATTTATTTTATTTTTTTTAATTTATTTATTTTATTTTTATAGGTCATTTCATTTTGGTGTTGATTTTATTTTATTTTATTTTATTTTATTTTATTTTTTTAGGTTTAGTTTAGTTTTATTTTATTTTTTAGGTTTATTTTTACTTAATTTAGGTTGCATTTAGGGTTTGGGGGGCTTAGGATTTAGGGTTTTAAGGGTTTAGGGTTTTAGGTTTAGGGTTGTACATTTAGGGTTTAGGGTTTAGGGTTGGTTTTATGGTTTAGGGTTTAGGATTTAGAGTTTAGGGTTTAGGGTTTAGGGTTTAGTGTTTTTTTTTTTAAATTAAGTAACCTCATAAGTTTAGGTTTATTTATTTTTTTATGTTAGTTTATTTTATTTTATTTTATTTATGTTTATTTTTATTTTATTTATTTTAGTTTATTTATTTTAGGTTTATCTATTTTAGATTAGGTTTTGCTTTATCTTTTTAGTTCAAATTAGGTTTATGTTTATTTTCTAGTTTAGTTTAGTTTTATATGTTTTTTTTCTTAGGTTTAGGTTTAGGTTTTATTTTATTTTAGGTTTAGGTTTTTTATTTTAGGTTTATTCAATTTTAGTTTTAGTTTAGGTTTAGGTTTATTTTATTTTATTTTATTTAGTTTAGGGTTTAGGTTTAATTTATTTTAAGTTTAGGTTTAGGTTTATTTTAGTTTGTTTATTTTAGGTTTTGATTTTCTTTTTTAGTTTAGGGTTTATGTTATATTTTTTATTTATTTTAGGTTTTATTTTAGGTTTAGGTGTTTATTTAGTTTATTTTCTTTTAGGTTTATTTTATTTTATTTTACACATAGTTTTATTTTATTTAGGTTTTATTTTGATTTATTTTATTTAGTTTAGTTTATGTTTATTTATTTATTTAATTTAGTTTTGTTTTAGTTTATTTTGGTTTAGTTTTCTTATTTATTTTATTTTACATTTTATTTAGGTTTAGGTTTTAGCTTTTGGTAGGGTTTGGTGAGGGCTTAGGGTTAGTTAGGAGTTTAGTGGTTTGGAGAGTGGAGGGTTTGGAGGGTTTAGGGAGGTTTTGGGGGGTTTGGGGTTTAGGGTTTAGTTTAGTTTTAGGGTTTAGGGTTTAGGTTTAGGGTTTGGGTTTAGGGTTTAGGTTTAGGTATTTAGTTTAGGTTTAGGGTTTAGGTTTTTATTTAGGATTTTTGGTTTTTTTTTAACAGAGAACCAATTCAGATTCAACATTTCATCTTTTCAATTTCATCAATCAAGAACACACCAAGTTTGCGAAGAAATAAGAGATGCCATAGATAAAAAATGAGCACGCATAGGGCAAATCAAAAACCTTAGATAAGTAGAACTGTCTCTACTGTGAAGACACAGTATCATAATCAGTATATCAGAATCGCTGATCTTCCATTTCCCATCAAAACCACCGTGGTCTCTTGAGTAGCGGGATCCTCCATCATATCTTTGATCTCTCCCTTCGCCACCACAATGGCTGTAACGAAAAGCGCTCCTCCTGCCTTTATAACCACCACTGTTCTGACCACCACTTCCATATCCACCATCACCTCCAGATCTCCCACCACCACTGCAATAACTGCCACCTCCGCCTTCGCCTCCACCACTAGATCTAGACTGAAGCTAGTTAACGGTGATGTTCCTGCCGTCAAGGTTCTACCCATTCTTAAGGTTTAGGTTTAGGTTTTTTAGGTTTTAAGGTTTAGGTTTATTTCTAAATTTATTTAGTTACTTTAGGTTTAAGTTTATGGTTTGGGATTTAGAGTATAGGGTTTATGGTTAGTTTAGGGTTTAGCCAGGGTTTAGGGTTTAGGGTTTTAGGTTTATGCTCAAGGTTTAGGGTTTAGGTTAGGGTTTAGGTTTTTATTATTTAGGATTTAGGGTTAGGGTTGTAGGTTTATGGTTTAGGGTTTAGTGTTTTTTAGAATTTAGGGCTCATGGGTTTTAATTAAGCAAGCAGGTTTAGGTTTTAGTTTATTTTTTTTGTTTATTTTATTTATTTATTTTTATTTTAGGTTTACTTTATTTAGTGTTTACTTATTTTAGGTTTATTTATCTTTAGTTTAGATTTTATTTTAGTTTATTTTGGTTTAGGTTTAAGTTTATTTTGGTTGAGTTTTATTTCTAATACATTTTAAGTTTAGGTTTTATTTTTATTTTTAATTTTAGGTTTAGGTTTTTTATTCTATTTTAGGTTTAGGTCTGATTTTATTGTAGGTTTATTTTAGGTTTTATTTTAGTTTATTTTTTAGTTTATTTTATTTTTAATTTAAGTTTAGGTTTAGGTTTTATTTATTTTAGTTTAGTTTATTATAGTTTAGGTTTAGGTTTATTTTATTTTGTTTATTTTATTTTTATTTTAGGTTAAGGGCTTTTTTTTTGGTAGGTTTTTTTTATTTATTTTAAAGTTTTTATGTTTATTTTTTTTTAGGTCTATTTAGTTTTTTATTTTACTTTATTTTAGGTTTATTTTATTTTATTTTATGGTTTTATTTTATTTAGGTTTTTTATTATTAGGTTTATTTTATTATTTAGTTTAGTATAAGTTTTATTTATCTTTATCTTTAGTATTTATTATTTTATTTTAGGTTTATGTTTTAGGTTTTATTTTACTTTATTTTTATATTTTATTTGGTTTAGGTTTATTTATTTATTTTATTAGGTTTAATTTAGTTGGTTTAGGTTTTTAGGTTTAGGGTGGGTTTAGTATAGGATTTTAGGGTTAGGTTAGGATTAGTTTTGTTGGGGTTTAGTGTAGTTAGGTTTAGGGTTTAGTATTTAGCTTTAGGGTTTGGGGTTTGGGTTTAAGGAAGGTTTAGGTTATGAGTTTAGGGCTTTTGTGAGCTTTAGGGTTTGGTTTTGTTTTAGGTTTAGTTTAGGTTAGTGGTTTGGGTTTAAGTTAGTGGTTTAGGGGTTTGTGGGTTTAGGGCTTAAGTATAAGGTTTGGTTTAGGTGTGGTTAGGTTTAAACATTTAATACAATTATCATTATTCTTTTCAAGGTTGAATAGGCTTGCTACTCTAAACCCAAATCCTAAATCCTAACCCAAACCCTAAACCCTATACCCATAAACCTCAACCTAAACCTAAACCTAAAACCCTAATAACCCTAAACCCTAAACCCTAAACCTTAAAACCCTAAACCCTAAACCTAACCTTAAACCTAAAACCTAAACTAATCCTAAACTAACATAAACCCTAAACCTAAAACCCTAAACCCTAAACCCTAAACACTAAACCTTAAACCCTAAACACTAAACCCCAAAAATATCTAAACTAAAACTTGCTCGGCCATGCTCTCACATTTTTTCCTTCCCTTTTCCCTTGTGGTTCATTTTGATCATTCACGATCAATTTTTTGATTGTTTGTCTCGGCCTCATTTTCCCTTTGCTCTTTCAATGGCGGAGGAGCCACTTTCCACGCAGCCGAGCTTATCCATCTTAGAGGTGTCAGCTAGGGCATCAGATTTACATGGAATTATGGATCCGAAATCATCCGCTACTGCAGTTAAGTCCTTTAAGGACACATTATCTGGTAAGAACCTTTCCCCTAATGCTTCAGTGAATTTGATCTCGACCTCCTTTTGTGGGATTCCTGCTATTATGTGCTCGGATCTAGATGTGGAAAAGTTGGCGAAGCCTTTTGAATTCTCATTAATTGGTAAATTTTCCTTACGCCGCCAACTCGATAACATCCGATCATTTTTCATAGCCTTTAAACTTTCGTGTTTTCACTATCAGATTGATTGATCCAAGGCATATTTTAATTCAGCTCTCTAATGAATTAGATTATTCAAGGGTTTTTGCTCGTCGTTCTTACTTTATTTTTAATTATCAAATGCGACTTCTGAAATGGTCTCCTCTTTTTAATATAAAACAGGAATCCCTAATTGTTCCTATATGGCTAGCTCTTCCTAATATGAGAATACATTATGTTACACATCAAGTTCTCTTTACTTGCTAGTTCTCTTTGGTCGGCCTCTTCAAATTGATCAGGCCACCACTGTGAGATCACGACCTTCTGTTGCTTGTATTTTGGTTGAAATTGATCTCACTAAAAAGCATCCTAAAAAGTTTGGATTGACTCTGAGAAGTTCAGTTATAATCAAAAAGTTGAATTTGAGAATTTTCCTATTTTTTGCACACATTGTAAGATTCATGGCCATGATCATTCTGAAAGTTTTGTGTTGCATCCTCAACTTAAAAAGAAAAAATTGCCAGATACTAATCCTACTCTATCAAATGAAAAAATCAGTAAATTTTCTTATGTGCCTAAAGACACTCAAAATGGGAATCCTACTCCTACCCCTACTCCTTTTCTATCCACTGCTTTGTCTATTGGAGAGCAATCTGAGCATGTTAAAAATAATGCTTATGAGGTTCGTGAGGAGGCTAATGATAACTTAATTATAATTTATTCTAATTGTAATAATTTGGCTCCTCAAGACAATACCTTGACTCAGTCTAACCTACCTCTTTTGGCTAGTGAACTCGAGGAGACTCATATGAACCTTAGTGGTGAGTTGAATGAAAATTTTAGGTTGGATCAAAATCTGAAAACAAATTCTGGAGTTGATCATTTGATGAAGGAACAAAATCTGAAAACTGCTGATCCTTTGATGATGGAACAAAATTTGAAAACTAATTCTAAAACTAAGCATGTAATCTGTGCTATTAATGGCCTTCTCCTACTCTTCAGAGTGATACGCATGCTAACCCACTTTCTCAGCTTAATTCTAATATTGAAGAAGGGAAAATTACCATTAGAAATACTTTGATTGATATAGGTCCTATTCTGAATATTACAAATCAGTCTCTCTCGGATGGTGATTCTTTGGACAATGATAGACCTTTTGAAACTATTTTTAAAAAAAATTCACTTAAACCTAAAAAATTCACTAATAGCTCCACTAGAACTACTAGATCTTCTCTAACTTCCCATAAATAATTATTTCTAATTTCCTTTACTTCCTGCTTTATTATTTCTTTAGTTATCTATTTTCCTTTCTTTTTTATTTTATTATGATCAACTTATTAATTTGGAATGTTCAGGGTATTGGGACTCTCATTGTCTGCAATCGTATTAGAAGTCTTTGACGTATTCATAACATAGCTTTACTTGTTGTTATTGAACCATTCATACACTCTTCTAAGATCAACCATGTTGCTAGAACGCTTGGCTTTCAAAACTTTTTTATAATATTAGCAATAAAATTTGGTATTTTTGGAATAATTTAGTCAACATATCTATCCTTGATGATCTTCAACAATTGGTTAATGTCCACATCTCATTGGGTAAATTGTCTGTTCTAGGTTCCTTTATTTATGCTTCTTGTAATAGAGCTGGTAGGAACATCCTTTGGGACAACTTAAGAACCTTTGCCTCCTCGGTCAACAAACCCTGGTTGTTTGGGGGTGATTCTAACACTATTATCTTTTCCTCGGAAAGAAGGGGAGGTTGCTCTCCTAACATTCATTCCATGGAAGGCTTCTCTAATATGATTCCTGATTACAATCTAATTTATACTGTCTATTCAGGTTAGGATTATACATGGCATAACTCTATACTCTAGCAACTGCTTGATAGGACTCTTTTTAATTCCGTTTGGATCAATCAATGGCACCTTACTTCTATTGAACATTTGAGCAGAACTTTATCTGATCATGCTCCGCTTTTGATTTCTGTCCTAAATCCCTCTAATAGATTATCCTCCCCAACCTCTTTCTGATTCCAAAATATGTGGATCCAACACATTGATTTCATAAATGTTGTATCCATTAACTGGATGGCTCCTTCATCCGATAATTGAAGGGCATGATTCCTGCTTAAGCTTAAAAGACTTAAAACCTAAATTGGTGGAACGAGCATCATTTAAAAATCTCTTTAATATCAAAATATGGAACAATTAGTTTGTTCTCTTGAAGATGTCATTTTGACGATTCTACTAAACTTGAGGAAATGAAGCTAAAGATAACTTGGTTAACAACGAATATGGAGGAAACCTATTAGCGGCAAAAGGTTGCTAGCAAACATATTGCTGATGGTGATAGAAATACCAGGTACTTCCATGCTCTTTTCAAAAAAAGAAAGCCTTAAACTCTATTAAAAAATTAAAAATGATAACGGCAGCTAGATCACAGATAATAACGATATTAAAGATTATGTCATACATCATTTTAAAAACTTATTAAACAACAACCCTTCTTTAGAAGCTATCTCCAACTCTCACCTGATTTCCTCAACAATTACTAATGATGACAACCACTTGCTTAATATGCCCTACTAAGTCGAGATTGGTATTCTTAATAGCATGAACACTAATTCGTTTTAGCCTCAAGACTACACGACTCAATTTTTTAGCATTGTTGGCCTATTATTAAGTCTGACCTTGTCAATGTTGTCATTGATTTCTTCGATGGCAATCCTTTACCAAGATATTTTTCTAGCACTTCCATTGTTCTCATTCCCAAAATTAATAATCTCGAATCTTGGGGTGATTTTAGACCTATCAACCTTTGCACCTTCTTTCATAAAGACATTGCTAAATTAATTGCCAATATAATTAGTCCGCTGCTGCCTAAAATTATTTCCCTCAACCAAATAGGTTACGTTAAAGGTAGAGCTATATCTGACAACATTCTTCTAGCCCAAGAGCTTATTCATTACCTCGATGCCTCTACCAGAGGTGGTAACATCCTTTTCAAATTCGACATCTCTAAAGCTTTTGACAACCTCTCTTGGAATTTTCTCTTCCAAATTCTACATTTGTTTTATTTTTTTGACTATTTTATTCATCTCATTAAAAATTGTATTACCAATGTTTGGTTCTCCATTATCATAAATGGTGAGTCCCTAGGTTTTTTCCCTTCTCTGCATGGATTGAGACAAAGAGATCCCTTATCTCCCTCTCTTTTTATTATTGCTGTTAAATATCTTTTGAGGAATCTTAATGAACTTTTCAACAAAAATCCTAGCATATTTTTTAGAGCTCAAGGTGGTCTTCCTGTCTCTCATCTTAGCTTTGCTGATGACTTCATAAACTTTTGCAATGCCTTTATTCATCACATTAAAACTATTAAGAATCTTTTAAATAAATTTGGTAACGAAAGTGGTCTCTTTCTTAGCGATGGTAAAAGTTGTTTCATTCCTTCCTATAAAATCTCTAGTAATAGGATCAACCAAATATTTAGAATTACTAATTTTCAGCAACAACAACTTCCTATTAAATATCTTGGTGCTCGGCTTTTTAAAGGTCAAAAAAGATCACATCTCTTTGATGAGTTAATCCAAAAAAATCTCTCATAAAATTTCTATTTGTGAATTTCATTTACTCTTATTTGGTGGTAGGCTCACTTTGATTAAGAGTACCTTTAAGTCCATGCCTTTATAACTCATTCAAACCATTATGCTGACCAATTCTACGATTAACAGAATTGAGCTCCTCCTTAACAAATTCTTCTGGGGTTCTAACAATTCTAATAATGAATGCATTGGACCTCTTGGCATAAAAGTTGTGACACTCTGTCAAGGTGGCTTGGTAAGCTAATCAGGGAAGCTATCACTGCTTTTTCCTATAAACTTTGGTGGAATTTTAGGAGCAATAATAGTCTTTGGGCTAAATTCATGACTGCCAAATACTACCAGGGTAAGCACCCTCTCATTTGCCCTTATAAAGTGGGAGACTCTCTTGTATGGAAAAGACTTTATTCCATCAAATGGGAGGTGGAATCATTAATCTCATGGGGGATTAACTCTGGAACCTCTTTCTTTTTGCAAGATAACTGGACTGGAGGTGGATCCATTGATGATTTACTTTCTACCCACTCCACTGCTACTATTAAAGTGAACTCTTTCTAGTAGAATAATAAGTGGAACAATAATAAGCTTACTTACTATATTCCTTTCTCTCTTTTAGATAAGCTTACTACTATTCCAATCATTCCTAACAATCATGATCAAATCCTTTTTAAGCTTTCCCAAAATGGTGATTTCAACCTTAAAAATGTTTGGATTCATATTAAAGAAGCTCATGATTTCTCCAATGTGTTTTTTAAACTTTGGAATAACACTATTCCTATTTCTTCTATTCTAACTTGGCATTTTGAAAAACTTCATCCTGACTTCTTGATGTGGGTAAAGGTTTTACTTACCTTCAAAATGCTATCGCTTCTTTCACATTGAGAATGTGAATCATGTATTTGTTAACGTAGCCATTGCTTCCAAACTTTGATTTGGTATGATGAACTCTTTAATATTGTCAAATTCAATGGCTCCTTAACTCTATACCAACTTCTTGATGTTTATTTTGAAAACACTATTAAAGGCCACATTAAAGTGATAACCGCTATCACTCTTATTGGTTCATATGGATGGACAGAAATGATGCAAAACATCATGGGATTCCTATGAACCATATGAGGATAATTGCTAGAATTAAAAATAAATCTGTGCCTTATTTAATGCCAATTTAATTAACTACAATAAATTCAAAGGTTGAAAATTTGTGGCCAATAAACTGGGTTTTAACTTGCCGGATCAACCCAACTGTAAAGATGACAAGATTGTTTATTGGATAAAATCTCATGCTAATACTATTAAAATTAACACTGATGGCTCTATTTCTCAAAATGCTTTTGACTGTGGTGGCATTTTCAAAAACCTTAATGGTAAAGTCCTTTGGGCTTTGCTTACCCCTTAATACTTGCTCTATTCTTTTGTCGAGCTAATGGCGTTTACAAAGCTATTGAGATTTGCCTTCAAAAGATTGGCTCAATATTTGGATTGAGGTGGATGCCTGTTGTCGATTGATCTTTTGCTTCCACCAAAGTGGGCAATACAGAATTATACTACCTTCTAAAGCAGACTAGAGCTCTCCTTTCTCAACTCTATTTTAAAATCACTCATGTATGGCATGAAGTGTTGATTATCTTGCTAATCTGGGTGCTAGATTGGATGGCATAAAATTCTTTGATCAACTTACTCTTCCTAAACATTTGTGTGATTTAGTTAATTTGGACAATACTGGACTCCCTTACCTCAAAAATTAATTCATCCTATTATTTTGGCCTGTTATATTACCTGTTTAACTGCATGACCAACTTCTATTTAGTGTAGTTGTTTCCCTGGTTTTGCTGATGCATCTTCCTGATACCCTTTTCTAGTTATTTTATGATCTTTATGGCATCTATTGTTTGATTAATTACCCTAACCTTGTTTGGGGTCTTACTACTTCGGCTATTTCCATTGTTAATGGTAAGGCGTTCCATATTTTTCTAACCTACTCGATAGATATTTTTACTTATCGTAGAATCTGGCGAGATGATTTACTACTTTACTTTTCGATCAACGAGGACAGACTTCTTGCCATCAATATTTTATTTATGGGTCTTCTTGTATCTATTTTCCATTTTATGATTAAGGTGTTTTGTCTCTTTTCCTTTTCTAGAAATCGTCTGGCTCATGACTTTGTTGTCTCATTATTTAATTGCTATATTTTTGTATATAGCTTCATGGCCCTAATTTATCTATCTTTTCTCTCTTTAATAGGGTTGTGGCCCCTCTTATGCTCTTTAACCTCACCTCCACAACCTATAAGAGAGAAACTACAATATTATTATTCTTGTTTATAGGATCGAATTACTTCTTGATTTCCTTCCCTTTATTTTCTTGATGATGTTGGCTTATGCGCTTTTCTTTGTCTTCAAGGATTTCAATAATGGCTCTCCATTGAACCCCTTTCGAGTCTATGTTGTACCACTATTTTTTTTGGATTATCTTGTGGTGGGTGCAATAATTGTTTGCTATTTTATTTGTTGGTTGTTGGATTTTCGGGTCTTATGTCCCGCAAGCTGCTTCTGGGGTTATTTTTTTTGATTATTTTTGCTGTTTGCAACCGGGCTGCAACTTATCACCTGATGTTTATGGTCTATTTAATCTGCTACTACTTTTTCCATCTTGGTTCAGTTAGACTTGTGCAGATCATTGTGATTATGCTATTACATACTTGGTTATTAACTTATACACTGTCTATTCTGAATGGGTGGTTTTATGTCCAACTAGCTATTATTTGCTGCCTTGGTTGTTGGCTGAACTAGATTATCGAGTTTTATGCCCAACAAGCTGCTACTAGGGGTGTCTCTCTGATTGTCTCTATTTGGTGTTGTTTGCAGTGGGGTGCATCTTATTACCTGTGGCTTCTGGTCCACCTTCTGCTGCTGCATTCCCATCTTGGTTAAGTTAGACTTATGCATTTCCTGTTGTATTTTGGGTTTGGGTTATGTTGTCTTGCTTTACATTTGTTATTTGTTAACTTCTGCAATGACTATTAACAAGGGGGTTGCTAACATTTGCATTGCTTATTCTAAATGGGTTCCTTTTCTAGGCCATATTCCTGAGTTGTACACTTGGCCAATAAGTTCCATATATGTCCCATATGATTGGGATGGTGTTATTTACATGCTAATTGATTTGCTTAGCAGGATTACAGCAGGCTTTTCAACCGATTGTATATTGTTTCTATCCTCTGTCTGGCCTTTTATGCTATTTTCTTATGGTGGGTTTTCATGCTGGCCTAATTATACTCTTGGCTCTGGTATTAAAAAGGTGGATCTGGAAAAGATGGTTCATTTTCATATGTGTAGGGATTCTCATGCTATGGTGACTATATTGATGATATTTATCCTGCATGGGATCCCCTTTCCCATTTTGCTCTTTGCTATCTCCTTTTTTATAGCGTATATGGCTTTGTTTAGGTTTGGAGGTACTAAGGCTCATAATACTTTCAACAAATGGCTGCTATCTTCCCACAGGTTTGTAGGCTATGATGGCTTTGATGATTTCGCTCCTTTTTGGTTTGGTAGTAGCTCTTGCGATGTAACCTTTCTGCTGAAGTTTGGATGCTCATATTTACATTTGCCCCAATTTGGTGTGACTGAGCCTGAGCCTTCTCTCACACACTTCTCTATAATTTTTCTCAATTTATGCTGCATTAATTTTTCACTTTGTCTGTATTGCTTTAACTATTCTAATTTTTATCTTTCTACATTTTTGCAGATGCATTTCTCTTTTTCTCTTGCAGGTTTGCTCCCTAGTGCTATGCTTTCTCTCATCCTGATGAGCTTTGGCCAAAACCATAAACCTAAACCTAAAGTAACTAAATAAATTTAAAAATAAACCTAAACCTTAAAACCTAAAAAACCTAAACCTAAACCCTAAGAATGGGCATAACCTTGATGACAGGAACATCATTGTCAACTATGCTCAGTCTAGATCTGGCGGTGGAGGTAAAGGCGGAGATGACAGTTATCGCAATGCTGGTGGGGGATCTGGAGGTGCAGGTGGATATGGAGGTGGTGATCGGAACAGTGGTGGTTATGGAGTTGAGAGGAGCGACAGAGGTTACAGGCATGATGGTGGCGAAGGGAGAGATCATGGATATGATGGTGGATCCTACTACTCGAGAGGCCAAGGTTTAGGTTTATGTTTAGCTTTATGTTTAGGTTTATGTTTTTTCATTTTATGTTTAGCTTTATGTTTTATTTTTTATTTTTTTAGGTTTAGGTTTAAGGTTTTTAATTTAAGTTCATTTTTAGGTTTTATTTTTTAGTTTAGGTTTAGGTTTATTTTTCGTTTATTTTATTTTATTTAGTTTAAGTTTAGGTTTAGGTTTAGGTTTAGGGTTTAGGGTTAATTTTGGGTTTAGGGTTTATGGTTTGGGGTTTAGGGTTTAGGGTTTAGGTTTTAGGGTTTATGGTTTAGGGTTTAGGGCTTAGGGTTTAGGGTTTAGGGTTTAGAGTTTAGGGTTATTAGGGTTTAGAGTTTAGGGTTTAGGGTTTAGGGTTTAGGTTTTAGGTTTAGGGTTCGTGTTTTAGTTTAGGATTTAGGGTTTTCATATATATATATATATATATATATATATATATATATATATATATATATATATATTTATATATATATTTAAAAGAGAACAAATTTAGATTCAACATTTCTTCTTTTTAATTTTATCAACTAAGTAATACAAAAAGTTTTCTAACACACAAGTGACAACATAGATCAAAAATGAGCACACAGAGAGGAAATCAGAAATCCTGGATAACTACAACCATTTCTATTATAAAGACGCAATTCCATAAGCAGCAGATTGGTTCAACCATTCTTCAGTTTCTCCAGTTCCCATTAGAACCACCCCGACCTGTCCAGTAGTTGGATACACTATCATATCCCCTATCTCTCCCTCGGCCACCGCCACAGTTTAGGGTTTTGGGTTTAGGTTTTAGGTTTAGTGTTCAGGTTTTAGTGTAGGGTCTAGGGTTTTTGGTTTTTTTTTGTTAACAGTGAACAAATTCAGATTCAACATTTTTTACTTCTGATTTCATCAACCAAGTAACACACAAAGTTTTCTAAGACACAAGTGTAGGATTAGGGTTTTGGGTTCAGGGATAGTTTTAGGGTTTAGAGTTTAGGGCTTAGGATTTAGGTTTAGGGTTTAAGGTTTAGTGTTCTTTTTTTTCTAAATTAAGTAAACCGGTAGGTTTAAGTTTATTTAGTTTATTTTTTAAATATTTAGTTTATTTCTTTTTTCTTTTTATTTAGGTTTTTATTATTTAATTTAGTTTATTTATTTAAGTTTATTTTTGTGGTTCAGATTTAAGTTTTTTTTTATTTTTTAATTTAATATATTTTTATTTTACTTTTTAGGTTTAGGTTTTATTTTTTATTTTTAGGTTTAGGTTTTTGTTTTTATTTTATTTTCTTAGGTTTAGGATTTAGTTTTTCATTTTAGTTTTATTTGTAGGTTTTATTTTTTAGTTTAAGTTTAGGCTTATTTTTAGTTTATTTTATTTTATTTTATTTAGAGTTAGGTTTAGTTTAGTTTAGGTTTAGTTTTATGTTTTATTTATTTTAGTTTAGTTTATTTTTATTTAGGATTAGGTTTAGTTTATTTTCTCTATTTTAGATTTAGGTTTTTTTTTTTAGTTTAGAGGTTAGGTTTTTTCTTAGGTAATATTTTTATTTTTATTTTTAGGTTTAGTTTTTATTTTATTTTATTTTAGGTTTATTTTATTTTTATTTTATGTTTAGTTTTTATTTTATTTTAGTTTTTATTTTTAGGTTTATTTTATTTTTTAATTTAGTTTAGGTTTTTATTTATTTTATTTTAGTTTAGGTTTAATTTTTATTTTATTTCACTTTTAGGTTTAGGTTTAAGCTTTGAATTTTTTAATTTAATTTTATCTATTTTATTTAGATTTTGGTTTTTTATTTAATTTATTTTTTGGTTTTATCTAGTTTATGTTTAGGTTTTTAGGTTTTAAGGGTTTAGGGTTTAGGGTTTAGAGATTAAGGTTTAGTGATTAGGATTTAGGGTTTAGGGTTTGGGATTTAGGATTTATGGTTTAGGGTTATATGTTTTAGGGTTTAGGGTTTAGAGTTTAGGGCTTTAAGGTTTAGGGTTTACAGTTAGAGTTATTTTTTAAATTTTTTATTTATTTATTTATTTTAAATTAAGTAAACTAGTAGGTTTAGGTTTATTTAGTTTACTATTTATTTTGATTTAGGTTTCGTTTTATTTTTATTTTATTTAGTTTATTTATTTTAGTTAAGATTTTTTATTTTATTTTATTTTGTAGGTTTAGGTTTAGGTATATTTTTTAGTTTAGTTTTATTTTTATTTTATTTTTTAATTTTAGGCTTTATTTTTTAGTTTTAGGTTTAGGTTTTTATTTTTTTTAAGGTTTAGGTTTTAGGTTTTGATATGAGGTTTATTTTTAGGTTTTATGTTTTAGTTTAAGTTTATTTTTAGTTTATTTTATTTTATTTTTTAGTTTAGGTTTAGACTTAGGTTTAGGTTTTATTTAGTGTAGTTTAGGTTTAGGTTTATTTTATTTTAATTTTAGGTTTTGGGTTTTTTTAGTTTATGGTTTAGGTTTTATTTTTTATTTATTTTTTTGGTTTTATTTTTAGGTTTATTATTTAGGTTTAGGTTTTATTAAGTTTTATTTTATTTTATTTTAGGACAATTTTATTTATATTTTAGGTTAAATTTTTATTTTATTTAGTTTTTTTTATTTTTTTAGTTTAGTTTAGGTTTTTATTTATTTAATTTTAGTTAAGTTTTTATTTTTTATTTTATTTTCTTTTTAGCTTTAGGTTTAGGATTAAGTTCAGGTTTTTCTTTATGTTTTTATTTTATTTTATTTTATTATAGATTTTTTTATTTATTTTATTTTTAGGTTTCGATTAGTTTAGGTTTAGGCTTTTAGGATTTTAGGGTTTAGGGTTTAGGGTTTGGGGTTTAGGGTTTCAAATTTAGGGTTTAAGGATTTTAGGGTTTAGGGTTTTAGGTTTAGGGTTTAGGTTTTAGGTTTAGGGTTCAAGTTTTAGTTTAGGGTTTAGGGTTTTTGGTTTTTTTAATAGAGAACAAATTCAGATTTACAACAGTTCTTCTTTTGTTTAATTAGTTCATTTAGTTTATTTTTTATTTATTTTAGTTTATTTTATTTTATTATTTTATTTATGTTTATATTTTATTTTTATTTAGTTTAGTTTATTTATTTATGTTTATCTATTTTAGTCTAGTTTTTTTTATTTTAGTTCATGTATTTTATTTTAGTTTATTTTTTTGGATTAAGTTTAGGTTTAGGTTTATTTTTTAATTGAGTTTTATTTTTATTTTATTTTTTAGGTTTAAATTTTATTTTTTATTTTATGTTTAGGTTTAAGTTTTTATTGTATTATTTAGGTTTAAGTTTTAGGTTTGTATTTTAGGTTTATTTTTAGGTTTTATCTTTTAATTTAGGTTTAGGATTATTTTTTATTTAATTTATTTTATTTAGTTTAGGGTTTAGGTTTAGGTTTTTGTTTTATTTATTTTAGTTTAGGTTTAGGTTCCTTTTATTTTGTTTATTTTATTTTTATTTTAGGTTTAGGTTTTTTTTAAGTTTAGGGTTTAGGATTTATCTTTGGGTTTATCTTCTAGGTTTATTGATAGGTTAATTTAATTTTAATTTTATTTATTTTTATTTTAGGTTTAGATTTTATTTTATTTAGGTTTTTTTAATTTAGTTTATTTTTCTATTTATTTTATTTTTGTTAAATTTTTATTTTTTTATTATATTTTCTTTCTAGGTTGAGGTTTAGGTTTTAGTTTATGTTTTTAATATATTTTATTTTCTTATTTTAATTTTGTTTAGATTTTATTTATTTATTTTATTTTTAGGTTTTAATTAGTTTAAGTTTAGATTTTTAGCTTTCTACAGTTTAAGGTTTAGGGTTAGTTTAAGGTTTAGGTTTAGGGTTTAGCATTTAGGGTTTGGGGTTTAGGGTTTAGGGTTTAGTGTTTAGGGTTTAGGTTTTATTGTTTAGGGTTGAGGGTTTAGGGTTCTAGGTTTTAGGGTTTAGGGTTTCAGGTTTTGGTTTTACGATTTTTAGGCTTTAGGATTTAGGTATTAGGTTTTAGATTTTATGATTTTGGGTTTTTGATTTAGGGTTTTTATGGTTTAGGGTTTAGGGTATTGGGTTTAGGTTTTAGGTTTAAGGTTCAGGTTTTAGTTTAGCATTTAAGGTTTTTGGTCTTTTTTAACAGAGAACAAATTCAGATTTGCAACATTTCTTCTTTTATTTAATTAGTTTACTTAGTTTATTTTTTTATTAATTTTAGTTTATTTTGTTTTTTATTTTTATTTATGTTTAATTTTTTATTTAGTTTAGTTTATCTATTTTAGTCTATGTTTTTTATTTTAGTTTAGTTATTTTATTTTAGTTTATTTTTTTGAATTAGGTTTAGGTTTAGTTTTATTTTTTAGTTGTGTTTTATTTTTATTTTATTTTTTAGGTTTAGGTTTTATTTTTCATTATATGTTTAGGTTTAGGATTTTATTTTATTTTTTTAGGTTTAAGTTTTAGGTTTTATTTTATTTATTTTTTTTATTTTGATTTAGGTTTATTTTTAATTTCTTTAATTTTATTTAGTTTAGGGTTTCAATTTAGGTTTAGGTTTTATTTATTTTAGTTTAGTTTATTTTTTTTTTCTAGGTTTAGGTTTATTTTATTTTATTTTATTTTAAGTTTAGGTTGTTATTTAGTTTAGGGTTTAGGTTTTATTTCTATGTTTACTTTTTAGGTTTAGGTTTTTATTTAGTTTTTATTTTATTGTATTTTAGGTTTTTTTTTACGTTTAGTTTTTATTTTGTTTAGGTTTTTTATTCTTAGGTATATTTTATTTTTTTGTTTAATTTAGGTTTTTATTTATTTTATATTTGTTTATTTTAGTTAGTTTATTTTATTTTATTTTTAGGTTTAGGTTTTAGTTTAGGTTTTTATTTTATTTAGGTTTAGGTTTTTTAATTATTTTATTTTTAGGTTTTATTTAATTTTGCCACCTTGGTGGAAGTCAACATATTAATTAGCAAGAGAGCATCCACCTCAATCTAGATATTGAGCCAACCTTTTTGTAAGCAAATCTCAATAGCTTTGTTAACAACCATTAATTCAGCAAAGATAGCAGAACACGCGATAAGTGGATAGGCAAAAGCACAAATAACATTACCTTTTAAGTTTCTTAAAATGCCACCACATGTAGTGGGTTTAGGCTTTTTAAGGTTTAGGGTTGTAGGCTTAGGGTTTTGGGTTTATGATTGTAGGTTTAGGGTTTAGGGTTTAGGGTTAGTTTGGGGTTTAGGGTTTAAGGTTTTGGGTTTTGGGTTTTGGGTTTAATGTTTAGGGTTTAGTGCCCTTTTTTAAAAAAAATTAAGTAAACTGGTAGATTTAAGTTCATTTAGTTTATGTTATTCTTTATTTTTATTTAAGTTTATTTTTTATCTTTATTTAGATTAATTTATTTATTTTAGGTTAGGTTTTATATTTTAATTTATTTTTTTGGTTCAAGTTTAGGTTTATTTTTATTTTTTAGTTTAGTTTTATTTTTATTTTAATTTTTAGGTTTAGGTTTTATTTTTTTATTTTAGGTTTACATTTAGGTTTTATTCTATTTTTTAGGTTTAGGTCTTAGGTTTTAATTTTAGGTTTATTTTTGATTTTATTTTTAGTTTAGTTTAGGTTTATTTTAGTTTATTTTATTTTATTTAATTTAGGGTTTAGGTTTACCCAAGTTTTTTTATCTATTTTAGTTTAGTTTATTTTAGTTTAGGATTAAGTTTAATTTATTTTCATTATTTTAGGTTTAGGTTTTTTCTTTTTAGTTTGTGGTTTAGGTTTTTCTTTTAGTTTTTTACTTTTAGGTAAAATTTTTTTTAATTTTTAAGTTTAGGTTTTTGCTTAGTTTTTATTTTATTTTATTTTAGGTTTATTTAATTTTTATTTTATGTGTAGCATTTATTTTATTTGGGTTTTTATTTTTAAGTAAATTTTATTTTTTAGTTTAGTTTAGGTTTTTATTTATTTTATTTTAGTTTAGTGGTTTTTTTTTTAGGTTTAGGTTTAGTTTAGGTTTTAGTTTAAGTTTTTATTTTAATTTATTTTATTTATGTTTAGGTTTTTAATCTAATTTATTTCTAGGTTTTATTTAGTTTAGGTTTAGGTTTTTAGGTTTTTAGGGTTTAGGGCTAAGGGTTTGGGGTTTAGAGATTAGGGTTTAGTGTTCATGGTTTAGAGTTTAGGGTTTGGGGTTTAGGTTTTATGGTATAAGGTTGTATGTTTTAGTATTTTGGGTTTAGGGTTTTAGGGTTTAGGATTTAGTTTTAGGGTTTTTGCTTCCTTTTTTAAATTTTATTATTTTTTATTTTTTTAAATTAAGTAAACTAGAAGGATTAGGTTTCTTTAGTTTATTTCTTATCTTGTTTTAAGTTTTTTTTTTTAGTTTAGTTTATTTATTTTACTTTTATTTATTTTAGTTTAGGGTTTTTATTTTATTTATTTTTTAGGTTTAGGTTTAGGTTTAGGTTAATTTTTAAGTTTAGTTTTTTTTATTTAGCTTTTAGGTTTAGGTTTTATCTTTTATTTTTAAGTTTAGGTTTAGGTTTCTATTTTATTTTTTTAGGTGTTGGTTTTAGGTTATTATTTTAGATTTATTTTTAGGTTTTATTTTTTTAGTTTAAGTTTATTTTTAGTTTATTTTATTTTATTTTATTTTAGGTTTATGTTTTATTTATTTTAGTTTAGATTTAGGTTTATTTTATTTTTATTTTAGGTTTAGGTTTATTTTATTTTATTTTTATTTTTTAGGTTTATTATTTAGGTTTTAGTTTTATTTAGTTTTATTATATTTTATTTTAAGTTATTTTATTTTATTTAGGTTTAGTTTTATTTTAATGTTTTATTCTTTTAGTTTAGTTTAGTTTTATTTATTTTATTTTAGTTAAGTTTTATTTTTTATTTTATTTTCTTTAGGTTTAGGTTTAAGTTTAGTATTAGGTTTAGGTTTTAGTTTATTCTTTTATCTTGTTTTATTTTCTAATTATTTTTGGTTTGGATTTTTTATTTATCTTATTTTAGGTTTTAATTAGTTTAGGTTTAGGTTTTTTTTTTTTAGGGTTTAGGGTTAGTTTGGGTTTAGGGTTTAGGGGTTTGGGTGTTAGCATTTAGGGTTTAAGAGAGGTTTAGGGTTTTAGAGTTTAGTGTTTGGTTTTGGGTCACGATTTTAGGGTTTAGGGCTTAGGGTTTAAGTTTTGTTTAGGGTTTAATTTTTGGTTTTTTTAACAAAGAACAAATTCAGATTTACAACATTTCTTCTTTTTTAATTAATTTATTTAGTTTATTTTATATTTATTTTAGTTTATTTTATTATTATTTTATGTTTATTTTTTATGTTTATTTAGTTTTGTTTATTTATTTTAGGTTTATCTATTTTAGTCTAGGTTTTTTATTTTAGTTTAGGTATTTTATTTTACTTAATTTTTTTTGGATTAGGTTTAGGTTTAGGTTTTATTTTTTTTTAGGTTTATTTAGGTTTTTTTTATTTTATTTTATAGGTGTAGGTTTTAGGTTTTTATTTTAGGTTTATTTTTAAGTTTTATTTTTTTATTTTGGTTTAAGTTTATTTTTAATTTCTTTTATTTTAATTAATTTAGGGTTTAGGTTTAGGTTTAGATTTTATTTATTTTAATTTATTTTACTTTAGTTTAGGTTTAGGTTTATTTTATTTTACTTATTTTATTTTCATTTTAGGATTAGGTTTTTCTTGGTTTAGGTTTAGGTTTTATTTTTAGGTTTACTTTTTATCTTTAGCCTTTATTTAGTTTTATTTCATTGTATTTTAAATTAATTTTATTTTTATTTTACGTTTTTATTTTATTTAGGTTTTTTATAAAAGTTTATTTTATTTTTAGTTTAATTTAGGTTTTATTTATTTTATTTTTATTTATTTTATTAGTTTATTTTTATTTTATTTTTAGGTTTAGGTTTAGGTTTTAGTTTAGGTTTTTATTTTATTTTATTTTTTATATTTTATTTAGGTTTACATTTTTTATTTTATTTTTAGGTTTAGGTTTTTATATATTGAAGGTTCAAGGTTTACGGTTTAGAGTTTAGGATTTAGGGTTTTAGGGTTTAGGATTTAGTCTTTAGGTTTTAGGGTTTAGGGTTTTCAGTGTTTTTTTTTTTTGGAAACCCCATATAGGGGAAATTTTATTGCCACAAAAAGAGGGTTACAAGGTCCTTAACAGGGGATAAACTCCAAAACTTCTACTCAAAGAGCTACAATCAGCCTAGAGAGTAAATCCCCCATTTAAGTACAACAAACAAAAAATAAAAGAGAAAAGAAAAGCAAAAGATATAAAATGATTAATAAAAATAAGCCAATGGATAGATCTGGGCCAAAGATCTTCAGGATGAGAGAATGCATGGCACTAGGGGGCAAACCTGCAAGAGAAAAAGAGAAGTACATCTGCAAAATGTAGAAAGATAAAATTAGAATTTAAAAGCAATACGATAAAGTGAAAAATTAAAGTAGCATAAACCGAGAAAAGTTATAGAGAAGTATGAGAGAAGAACTTAGTCACACCAAATTGGGCGATGCAAATATGAGCATCCAAACCTCAAAGGGTTACATCACGTGCTACTACCAAACCAAAAAGGAAATCATCACAGCCATCATAGCCTACAAACCTATGGGAAGATAGCAGCCATTTGTTGAAAGTCTTATGAGTCTTAGTACCTGTAAACCTAAACAAAGCCATATACACTAAAGAAAAGGAAACAACAAAGAGCAGAATGGGAGAGGGGATCCCATGCAGGATAAATATCATCAATATAGTCACCATAGCATGAGAATCCTTACACATATGAAAATGAACCATCTATGCCAGATCCACCTTTTAATACCTGAGCCAAGAGTATAATTAGGCCATCATGAAAATCCATCACAAGAAAACAACAAAAAAGGCCAAGCAGAGGATAGAAGCAATATACAACCGATTGAAAAGCCTGCTGAAATCCTGCTAAGCAAATCAATGAGCATGTAAATAACACCACCCCAAACATATGGCACATATATGAAAAGGTACCCATTCAGAATAATCAATGCAGATGTTAACAACCCCCTTGTTAATAATCATTACAAAAGTTATCAAACAGCAAATGTAAAGTGAGATAGCATAACCCAAACCCAAAATACAATAGAAAATACAGAATTCTAACAGATCCAAGATGGGAATGTAGCAGCAGATTAGTTGGACCAGAAGCCACAGGTAATAAGCTGCACCGCACCCCAAATAAGACCAAATAAAGACAATCAGAGGGAAAACCCTAGTAGCTGCTTGCTGGGCATAAAACTCGATAATCTAGTTTAGCCAACAACCAAGACAGCAAATAACAGCTAGTTGGCCATAAAATCACTCATTCAGTATAGACAGTGCATAAGTTAATAACCAAGAAGGTAATAGCATAATCATAGTGATCTGCACAAGTCTAACTAAACCAAGATGGAAAAAATAGCAGCAGATTAAATAGACCACAAACATCGGTGATAAGCTACTGATCAGTAAAGAAAATAATCAAAATAACCCTGAAGCTTTTGGACATAATACCTAAAATTCAACACCAACAATTAAAATAGCAAAACAATTATTGCACCCACCATAAGATAATCTAATAAAAATAGTGGTACATCATATAAAGATTCAAAGGAGAGTCATCATTGAAATCCTTCAAGATAAAGAAAAGTAAGCCAACAGCTAAGCCAACATCATCAGTAAAAGTAGACTGGAAAGAAAACAAAAAGTAATTCCATCCTGCAAAGAGACAATAATAATAACAAGGGTATTTTCTCTCCATACAGTTGGGAGGTAAGGTTAAGAAAAAATTAGAAAAATAATACTCAGACATAAGACCCAAAAAATCAAGCCAACTATTAAAGTAGCAAAACAATTATTACACCCACCATAAGATAATCCAGTAAAAAATAGTGGTACAACATATACACGAAAGGGGTTCAAAGGAGAGCCATCATTGAAATCCTTCAAGACAAAGAAAAGCAGACCAACAGCTAAGCCAACATCATCAGTAAAAATAAGCTAGAAAGAAATCAAGAAGTAATTTAATCGCAAAGAAACGTAATAATAACAGATTGGCTTTCTCCTTACAGTTGTGAGGTTAGAGAGCATAAGAGGGGCCACAACCCTATTAAAGAGAGAAAAGATAGATAAATTAGGGCCTATCATGAAGCTATACAAAATATAGCAATTAAATAATGAGACAGCAAAGTCATGAGCCCCAACACGATTTTAAAAAGGAAAAGAGACAAACACAACCTTAATCATAAAATGGAAAATAGATACTGAAGACCCATAAACAAAATATTGATGGCAAGAAGTGTGTCCTTGTTAATCGAAGTAAAGTAAAGTAAAACATCTCCAGCAGATTTGACGATAAGGGAAAATATCAACAGTGGAAATAATGTAAGAGACCCCAAATAAGGTTAGGTAATTAATCCAAAGAATGCCACAAGATCACAAAATAACTGAAAGGGGTATCATGAAGATGCAAAGAAAGCCAAATAAATAAAACACTAAATAGTTGGTCAGTTAAATAGTACAATAGGCCAAAATAATAGGATGAATTAATGGTAAGATTTAGGGTTTAAGGTTTAAGGTTTAAGGTTTAGGGTTTAAGGTTTAGGATTTAGGGTTTAGGGTTTAGGGTTTTCATTTGGGTTTAGGGTTTAAGGTTTAGGGTTTAAGGTTGAGGGCTTAGGGTTTTAGGGTTTAGGATTTTGGGTTTTGGGTTTTGAGTTTAGGGCTTTTAGGGTTTAGGGTTTAGGGTTTAAGTTTAAGGTTTAGGGTTCAAATTTTCATTTAGGGTTTAGGCTTTTTGGGTCTTATTTTAAGAGACAACAAATTCATTTTATTTAATTAGTTTTTTTAGTTTATTTTTTATTTATTTTAGTTTATTTTATTTTTTATTTTTATCTAAGTTTATTTTTTATTTTTATTTAGTTTAGTTTATTTATTTTAGGTTTATTTATTTTAGTCTAGGTTTTTCATTTTATTTTAGGTATTATTGTAGTTTATTTTTTGGATTAAGTTTAGTTTAGTTTATTTTTAGTTGAGTTTTATTTTAAATTTACTTTTAAGTTTAAGTTTTATTTTTTTATGATTAGGCTTGATTTTATTTTATTTTTTTAGTTTTAGGTTTTAGGTTTCAATTTTAGGTTTATTTTTAGGTTTTACTTTTTTATTTATGTTTCAAATTATTTTTAATTTCTTCTATTTTATTTAGTTTAGAGTTTAGGTTTAGGTTTAGGTTTTATTTATTTTACTTTAGTTTATTTTAGTTTATGTTTAGGTTTATTTTCATTTTAGGATTATGTTTTTTAGTTTAAGTTTAGGTTGTATTTTTAGGTTTACTTTTTTATGTTTAGGCTTTTATTTAGTTTTTATTTTATTTTATTTTAGTTTTTTTTCAAGTTTATTTCAGGTTTATTTATGTTTAGTTATTATTTTATTTAACTTTTTTACACTTAGGTTTATTTTATTTTTTAGTTTAAATTAGGTTTTTATTTATTTTATTTTAAATTTTTTTAGTTAGTTTATTTTATTTTATTTTTATTTTTAAGTTTAGGTTTTAATTTAGGTTGTTATTTTATTTTATTACTTTTATTTTATTTATGTTTAGATTTTTTATTTTTTATTTTTAAATTTTGGTTTTTAGAATTTTAGTGTTGATGGTTTTCAGGTTTAAGGTAGGGTTTTAGGTTTAGGGTTTGGGTTAGGGTTTAGTGTCAGTTTATTTTTTTAGGTTTTAGGGTTTAGGTTTAGGTTAGTTGGGGGTTTAGGATTTTTTTTAGGCTTAAGTCATTAAGGATTAGGGTTTAGGGTTTAGGGTTTAGGGATTAGGGTTTAGGCTAGGGTTGAGCTTTTTAGTTTTAGGGTCATTAGATGGTTTAAGGTTTGTTAGGGTCAGGTAGAGTTTAGGGTTTAGGACTTGGTTAGGGTTTTTTATTTTATTTTTTCTTTTAAAATTAAACCTGGTTGATTTTGGTTTATTTATTTGTTTTGTATTTATTTTATTTTAACTTATTTTTTTTTATTTGATTTAGGTTTATTTTTTATTTATTTAGTATTTAAATTTAGCTTTATTTTTTTTGTTAGGTTTTAATGTTTATTTATTTTTTAGTTTAGTTATTTTATAGTTTATTTTATTTAGTTTATTTTATTTTAGGATTAAGATTTTTTATTTTATATTTTTAAGTTTTATTTAATTTTTAGGTATTTTAGTTTAGGTTTAGGTTTATTTTTTATTATTTTATTTAGTTTAGGTTTTTAGGTTTTATTTATTTTAGTTTAGTTTATTTTAGTAGGTTTGGTTTATTTTAATTTTATTTTAGGTTAAGTTTTTTTAGTGGTTTAGGTTTTATTATTATTTTTTATTTTAGGTTTTAGGTTTAGGTTTTTATTTAGTTTTATTTTATTTTATTTTAGGTTTATTTTATTTTAGGTTTAGTTTTATTTTATTTAGATTTTTTTCTTAAGTTTATTTTGTTTTCTTAGTTTAGTTTAGGTTTATTTTTTGTTTATTTTATTTTATTGATTTTAGGGTTTATGTTTAGTTTAGTTTAACTTTATTTTAGTTTAGATTAGGTTTATTTTATTTTCTTTATTTTAGGTTTAGGTTTTTTTAGTTTATGGTTTAAGTTTTACTTTTTATTTAGTTTTAGGTTTATTTTATGTTTATTTTTTTGTTTAGGTTTTATTTAATTTTATTTTATTTTAATTTAATTTTATTTTTATTCTATGTTTAGTTTTATTTATTTAGGTTTTTTATTTTTAGGTTTATTTTATTTTTTAGTTTAGTTTAGTTTTTATTTTTATTTTATTTAGTTTTATTTTATTATTTTATTTTATTTTTTTTAAGTTTAGGTTTAGGTAGTTTTAGTTTAAGATTTTATTTTATTTTATTTCATTATTTTATTTTAGCTTTATTTTATTTATTTTATTTTTATCTTTTATTTAGTTTAAGTTTAGATTTTAGATTTTAGGGTTGGTAGTATAAGATTTAGTAGGTTTAGAGTTTGGGTTTAGATAGGGTTTATTGTTAGTAAGTTTAGTTTAGGTTTTTAGAGTTTAGGTTAGGGTTTTTTTAGTTTTCTTTAAATTTTTATTTTTTAAATTAAGTAAACTTAGTTTATGATTTAGTTCATTTTATTTTGATTTAGGTTTATTTTATTTTAATTTAGTTTAGCTTATTTATTTTGGTTTATTTAGTTTGTTTTTTATTTTAGTTTTTAGGTTTAGTTTAGGTTTATTTTTAGTTTAGTTTATTTTATTTTATTTTGGTTTAGGTTTTCTTTTTAATTTTAAGTTTAGTTTAGGTTTTAGCTTTTATTTTAGGTTTATTTTTAGGTTTTATTTTTAGTTTAGGTTTATTTTAGTTAATTTATTTTATTTAGTTTAGGTTTAGGTTATTTATATTTTAGTTTATTTTATTTTAATTTAGGTTTATTTATTTTATTTTATTTAGGTTTTTTTTTTAGTTTAGGGTTTAGGATTTATTTTAGGTTTACATTTATAGTTTTTTTGGTTTTTAGTTTTTTTAAGTTGTTTAGGTTTTATTTATTTTAATTTAGATTTTAGGTTTTAATTTTAATTTAGGTTTAGTTTTTAAATTATTTTTTATTTATTTTTAGGTAGTTTTATTTTATTTTAGTATTTTATTTTGATAGTTTTAGGTTTTATTTATTTTATTTTAGTTTAGTTTTTATTTTCTAGGTTTAGCTTTATTTTAGCTTTTTGTTTCATTTTATATGGTTTAGATTTTTATTTATTTTATTTGTTTTAATTAGTTTAGGTTTATGTTTTAGATTTTTTTAGGGTTTAGGGTTAGATTAGGGTGGGTTTAGGCATAGGTTTTATTTAGGGTTTAGGTTTTAGGGTTTAGGGTTTATGTTTTTTAGGGTATAAGATTTAGGGTTTAGGGTTTAGGTTTTCGATTTAGGGTTTAGGTTTTTGTTTAGAGTTTAGAGATTTTGGTTTTTTTTAACAGAAAACCAATTTAGCTTTACATCATTTGTTTTTTTGTTTAATTAGTTTATGATTTTCTAATAATTTTGTTTTATTTTTATTTTTATTAATGTTTATTTTATTTCTATTTAGCTTATATTTACTTTTAGGTTTATTTATTTTAGTCAAGTTTTTTATTTTAGTTTAGGTATTTTATTTTAGTTTATTTTTTGGTTAAGGTTTAGGTTTAAGTTTATTTTCCAGAGTTGTATTTTATTTTATTTTAGTTTAGGTTTATTTTTTATTTTAAGTTTAGCTTTAGTTTTATTTTATTTTCTTAGGTTTATGTGTATTTATTTTAGGTTTAATTTTTTTAATTTAGGTTTAGGTTCATTTTTAATTTATTTTATTATATTTATTTTAGAGTTTAAGTTTAAGTTTTATTTATTTTAGTTTTAGTTTAGGTTTATTTTAAGTTATTTATTTTTGATTTTGTTTTGGTTTTAGTTTAGGGTTTAGGTTTTATTTTAAGTTCATTTTAGGTTTTTTTATTTTGGTTTTATTTAATTTTTTATTTTATTTATTTTATGTTTAGTTTGATTTTATTTTAAGTTTATAGGTTTATTTTATTTTAGTTTAGTTTAGGTTTATATTTATTTATTTTATTTATTTAATTAATTTATTTTGTTATTTTAGGTTTAGGTTTAGGTTTTAGGTTTAATTTTACTTATCTTATTTTAGGTTAGTGTTATTTATTTAATAGTTATAGTTTAAGTTTTTTTAGCATAGGGAGTATGTGGGATGGTTAGGATTTAGGCCAGGGCTGTATCATTAGGGCTTTAGCCTGTGGCCCAGGATTTAGTAGTTTAGGGTTTGCCTCATCTCAGTGGCTGGGTTTAGGTTTAGTAGGTTTTAGGATGTGGCCTATGGTAGTGGCCCAGGTTGGGTTTAGGGCCTAGGGTATAGCTCAGTTTGGTTAATTTTAAGGTTTTAATTTTTTATTTTTAATAGCAAACCCAGTAGGTTTTATTTAATTTTATTTTGATTTATTATTTTTATTTAGTATTTATAGTTTATTTATTTTAGTTTAGATTTTATTTTATTTTATTTTTAGGTTTAGGTCAGGTTTAGGTGTTTGTTTTATTTTATTTTATTTGATTTTAGGATTAGTTTATTTTTATTTTATGAGTTTAGGTTTTCTTTTAGGTTTGGTTTTAGGTTTTATTTTAAGTTTATTTTAGGTTTTATTTTAGTTTAGGTTTAGGTTTATTTTGAGTTAATTTATTTTATTTAGTTTAGGTTTAGTTTATTTTTTTAGTAGGTTTAGGTTTTATCTATTTTAGTTTAGGTTTTGGTTTATTTTATTTTTTTATCTAGGTTTAGTTTAGTTTAGTTTAGGTTTTATTTAGGTTTTATTTTTAGGTTTAGGCTTTTATTTAGTTTTAGTTTATTTTTATTTAGGTTTATTTTATTTTATCTTAGGTTTAGTTTTATTTTAATTAGGTTTTCTATCTTTAGTTTAGTTTAGGTTTTATTTATTTAACTTTAGTTAAGTTTTATTTTTTATTTTATTTTCTTTAGTTTTAAGTTTAGGTTTATGTTTAGGTTTTAGTTTATGTTTTATTTTATTTTATTTTATTTTTTGTCTTTATTTAGATTTTAATTATTTATTTTTTATTTTCAATAATTAGTTTTGGTTTAGGTTTTAATTTTTTAGGTTTAGGCTCAGGTGGGTTTAGTTCAGCTCTGTTTTTAGGTTTAGGGTTTTTGGCCTAGGATTTTGGGTTTAGGTGTGGTGGGTTTGGGTTTAAGTTTAGGTTTAGGGTCCAAGTTTTAGTTTAGTGTTTAGGGATTTTAGTTTTTTTTAATAGAGAATAAATTTAGATTTACAACATTTCTTCTTTTTAATTTTTATTTAGTATTTTTTTAATAATTTTGTTTATTTTTTTATTTTATTAATGTGCATTTTTTATTTCTATTTAGCTTAGTTTATTTATTTTAGGTTTATTTATTTATGTCTATTTTTTATTTTAGTTTGTGTATTTTATTTTAGTTTATTTTTTATGGTTAGGTTTAAGTTTATTTTGAGTTCATTTATTTTATTTTATTTTTAAGGTTTAGTTTTATTTTTAGTTTATGTTTAGCTTTAGGTTTTATTTTAATTTTAAGTTTAAGTTTAGGTTTTATTTTAGGTTTAATATTTTAATTTAGGTTTAGGTTTATTTTTAATTTATTTTATTTTATTTTAGCTTTAAGTTTTATTTATTTTTTTTTAAGTTTATTTTATTTTATTTTATTTTATTTTAGATTTTGGTATTTTTTTAGTTTATGGTTTAGGTTTTATTTTAGGTTTATTTTTTTAGGTTTAGGTTTTATTTATTTTATTTAATTTGGTTAATTTTAATTTTATTTTACGTTAGTTGATTTTATTTAAGTTTTATTCTTAGGTTTATTTTATTTTAGTTTAGTTTAGGTATATTTTAATTTAATTTATTAGTTTATATTTACTAGGATTAGGTTTAGGTTTTAGTTTAGGTTTTATTTATTTTACTTATTTTATGTTTGTTTATTTTATTTTTTAGTTTTAGTTTTAGGTTTGGTAGGTTTGTATTTAGGGTAGTGCCCAGGGTATGGTTTTAGGCTCATTAGCTTAGGGTTTATGGTTTAGTTTAGCTTGTGGTTTAGATTTAGGGTTTGTGGCACAAAGTGTGGCTCAGTTATTTTATTTTAGCCTTTAGGGTTTAGGTTTTGTGGATCAGGGTTTAGGTTTAGGTTTATGGTCTGGGCCTAGGGTGTACACATTAAGGTTTAGAGTTTAGGGTTTAGAATAGTTAGGGTTTTATTTTTTTTAATTTAATTTTATTTCTTTTAAATTAAGCAAACTCATGTTTAAGTTTATTTATTTTATTTAATTTTTTATTTTGATTTAGGTTATTTTATTTGTATTTATTTAGTTTATTTATTTTAAGTTTATTTATTTTAGTTTAGGTTTTTTTTTATTTTATTTATTTTTTTTTAGGTTTATATTTATTTTTTTTAGTTTGGTTTTATTTTTATTTTATTTTTAGGATTGTTTCATTTTATTTTAGGTTTAGGTTTAGGTTTTCTTTTATTTATAGGTTTTCATTTAGGTTTTATTTTAAGTTTATTTTTAGGTTTTATTTTTAGTTTTAGTTTTAGGTTTATTTTAATTTATTTTATTTATTTTATTTTATTTTTTAGGTTTAGGTTTTGTTTGTTTTAGGATTTATTATTTTATTTATTTTAGTTTATGTTTTGGTTTATTTTACATTTTATGTTAGGTTTAGTTTTTTTTTAGTTTAGGGTTTAGGTTTTTATTTAGTTTTAGTTTATTTTATTTTTAGATTTATTTTATTTTTATTTTAGGTTTAGTTTTTATTTTATTTAGGTTTTCTATTTTTTAGTTTAGTTTAGGTTTTTATTTATTTTATTTTAGTTAAGTTTTTTTTTAACACTATGCATGGATTTGGACTTCTACTTATTACAAAAATAAAGATCTTCGTCATATGTGGGCTTTCCTAAGTGTTTTACTACTAAGTATATCTATGTGGTTTTCAGCCAATTTATCTATTCAGTAAATAAATGGAAGTTTGACCTATCAATATCTATGGTCCTGGACCATCAATAATGATTTCTTATTAGAGTTCAGACACTTGATTGATCCACTTACTTCTATTATGTCAATACTAATTACTACTGTTGGGATCTTGGTTTTTATTTATAGTGACAATTATATGTCTCACGACCAAAGATATTTGAGATTTTTTGCTTATATGAGTTTTTCCAATGTTTCAATGCTGGGATTAGTTACTAGTTCCAATTTGATAAAAATTTATATTTTTTGGGAACTAGTGGGAATGTGTTCGTATTTATTGATAGGTTTTTGGTTCACACGACCCATTGCAGCGAGTCCTTGTCAAAAAGCTTTTGTAACTAATCGTATATGAGATTTTGGTTTATTATTAAGAACCTTAGGATTTTATTGGATAACTGGTAGTTTTGAATTTCAAGATTTGTTCCAAATAGTGAATACCTTGATCCATAATAATGGGTTTAAATCTTTATTTGTTACTTTATGAGCCCTTTTATTATTTGTCAGTGCAATTGCTAAATCTGCACAATTCCTCCTTCACGTATGGTTACTAGATGCCATGGAAGGACCCAATTTATTGGCTCTTATATTACTACTATGGTAGCGAAGAATTTTAGCTCGCTTCTTCCTCTTTTCATAGTTATACCTTACATAATGAATCTCATTTGTTTAGTAGGTATAATAACTGGCTTTTTAGGAGCTACTTTAGCTCTTGCCCAAAGAGACATTAAAAGAAGTTTAGCCTATTCTACAATGTCTCAATTTATATTATGTTAGCTCTAGGTATAGGTTCTTATCGAGTGTTTTATTTCATTTGATCACCCATGCCTATTCTAAAGCTTTATTATTTTAGATCCGATCCATTATTCATTCAATGGAACCTATTGTTGGATATTCACCAGAAAAGTCAATATGGTTCTTATGGGAGGTTTAACAAAATATGTTCCAATTACAAAAATTACTTTTTTAGTTTAGTTTAGGTTTTTATTTATTTTATTTTAGTTTATTTTTCTTTTTTATTTAAATTTATTTTTAGGTTTAGGTTTAGGTTTTAGTGTAGGTTTTATTTTATTTTATTTAGGTTAGGTTTTATTTATTTTACTTTTAGTTTTATTTAGTTTAGGTTTTTCATTGGGTTTAGGGTTTAGGGTTTAGGGTTTAGGGTTTAGTGGTTTGTTTAGTTAGGTTTAGGAGGGGTGGGTTTAAAGTTTAGGGTTCTAGTGTTTGGGTTTAGGGTTTTAGGGTTTTGGGTTTTAGGTTTTAGGGTTTAGGGTTCTTTTTTTTAACGAAATAATTGCTCAGAAAAATAGGTACAAGAAGACCATTTAGAGACTAAACTCAAAAAAAAAACTACTGCTCAAATGAGCCAAAGGAAAATCCTAAAGAGTTTATCCCTAAACTAATACATCAAAGAGCAATAAAGAAAAAAAACAAAGACAAATTAAAAAAATGAAGCAAAAGATAGCGAAGGGGAAGAATCCACGGAGCTCCAAAAGAACCTCCAAAGAGATGAAGATCCATAAGAAATGGAAATTTCCAACTTGCTATTGAAGACAACTCTAGCCATCTAAGAAAAAAGAGACCATCAGTAAGACTCTAGCTCCCTCTAAGAAGAAGAAGAGACCAACTAAAAAAGAGAACCTGCAACCTACAAGAAATCTCAGCTAGAAGGAGATCAGAAAACATAAAGAGAAAAAACCTCAAGCCCAGATATGAGGAAAGAAGGATAATCACAATAATGATGGGCATCAAATCTTAGGTTAATCTAGCTTCAAAGAATAGTTACAAATAGGAAAGTCACCAGCCACAAAAATATTTAGGAAAAAATCCATCATATCATTATATCCATCCTATCCAACGAAAATTACAAACCTATCATAGTAGCCACCCAGCCAAAGAAAAAGTGAAGCTATGGTAAAAGAAAGAGGGAGGAGAGCAACATATAAAATTAACATAAGGCAATCCCAACAAAGCCAAATATGAACACCTCTTAAAAAAAGGTAGAAAAGAAGTTCACAGCCCAAAGAAAATATGAAAAGTGCCCTCAAAGATAAAGCCAACATAGCCCACAACAACACCAATCCAAAGCCACCAAGGCACTAAGCCAACAGGACCCACAACAACACCAATCCAAAGCCACCAAGGCATCAACCAAAGGAAAGGAAACAACCAATAGAACATCCACACAACAGAGCACCCAGGAAAATACCCTAGGAAATAGCAACAGATTCAAACCAACCGATAGATAAAAGAAGAAGGCCAGCAAAAGCTAAAATAAACAGCTAGAGAAACAACCAACCAATGGACAAACCACATGCTAGTAACAAAAAGCCCAACCTACCACCAACAAAGAGAGCAAAAGCACCAACCAAAGAAATGCAACAGAACAAAGCCACCAACTAGCCAAAGAGTACCAAAAAAACCCCAAAGAACAGAAGAAACCAAGCCAAGGAGGAAAATTAGCCAAGAAGCCAATACTCCAGCTAGCAAGAAAACACATAGCAAAAGCTCAACCAATAGAGAAAAAACCAACCAAAAGTAAAAACCACCCAAGGATAGGAGAGACTAATTCCAAGAAGCTTTGGATCGAGTAACACTCAGCAAGTGAGGAGGGGCATAAATCTGAACACTTTTTATTTTTCTTGTAAATAGTTTTATAACCATGCCCTTTCACCAAAAAATCTCCATCCGAAAATGAATCACTATTATTATAAAAGGCATGGGGATGAATAGAAGCTAATAATTTGAAAGAAGAGCATTTAGAATCATCCACAGCATTAGACAAAGGAAAATCAAAAATAGTATGAATTTCACAATCATAAGTGAAAGAAGGAGCAGAAACAACTTTATTAAGAAGATAATTATCAATATTTTCACCTTCCAACAGAATCTGAAGAGTATCCTCTCTATCATCATTCTTAAAAGAAGCAAGAGAAGCAGAATCTAGATTTTTAGTACAATCTTCATGTAAGAGATTAAAATAAGATTCAAATCCCTTAGAAATATATAGCATATTACCAAAATTCTAAACATAATTACTATCCATAGAAAAACCATCATTTTGAATCGAAATAGAACTATTCAAAATGAGAGAATTATCACAGGTATCTAAATCTTATTTTTTAAAAGAAGGATCACCAATATTAACATGATTGTTAGGACTAGAAGTTAAAATATCAGAAATAAGAACATTATTTTCACCACCATTCTCAATCAAAGAAGGCAAAAAAATAGTCTCTTCCCCATGACCTAAAGCATACATAGGAGAACAAGAAATAACATCCAACTGATTGGAAGAAATGGTGTTACCATTAATAATATTCGAACCATCATCATGAAAGGACTTATGCACAACATCCAAACCAGCAGAATCATTAACCACAGCCTCTAAAGTCTTCCCTTTAACAAAATCATCAAAAGAAACACTTAGAGCATGATTATTAGTTAAAACATTTTTCAGAAACATCAAAATTACCTTATGCATTAGACAAATCATTAATAGGTAAAACATTTTTAAAAGAATCAAAAATTTGGTTTTGCAAAACATCAAAATTTTGAAAAGCAGCTTTTCCTATATTCAACTTAAGAAAATCATCAATTTTTTCAATAATTGAATTCTTACTCGTGATTTTCTTCCTAAGAGAGGGATGAGTAATAAAGCATTCAGAAATTTAATGCCTATGAATTTTACAATGATTACAAAAAATGGGAAAGTTCTCAAAAATAACTTTTTAAAAATAATCGCATTTCTTCGAACCCAACCAAATTTCATTCGGATATCTTTTAGTAATATCTATCTCTATAAGAATTCTAGCAGCATATGGTCTAGAAGAAGCAGTTGTTGCTTGATTAACTTGCAAAGGCCAACTAAAAATCAACCCAATAACATAAAGAATATGATGATTAAATAGATGAATTCATAAGTTAGATAAAGAAATCCAAATGGGAACAATAGAGAAACATATCACTTTAGAATATGCATTTAATAATTAAAAACATAGTAAGAACACCTACAAAAAATTCTTTCATAATCAAGTTCATTAGAAAGTTTAATCAGAACATGCCTTGCATCAATCAGAGTAATAGAAAAAGAATGAATATCACCCATCTTTAGTGGTTTAAATGAAAACTTTCCAATCAAAGAAAAAGCAAAAGCCTCTGCTAATCTTTCAATATCCTCATCTGAAATCATGATTGTTGGAGTACCTTTAAAATTTGTATGAAACAAATTCAATGGAGGCTCGATGGAGGAATTCCTACCAGCTAAAAGCTTTTTGAAATATTTAGTAAAAGCAAGTAATTTAGAAGTAGGATTACCCAAAAAAATCTAATGCTCTAATAGGATCCATCGACATATGGGATTTATCGCATAGATTTGAAGAAGTCGACGCCATGAGTCACGACATAGTGATAAGAATAGGTTTAGATTGGCCCAAGGCTAAAAATTTATAGGGAATCCAAGAGAGAAAGGGCTCAAAAACTCACCAAGAACGTGAAGGATCCCAAAATAGCCCAATAATAGTTTAGTTTTATTTTTTAGTTTAGGTTTAGTTAGTGTTTATTAGTTATTTGGTTATTATTAGTTATTATTAATTTTATGTTTAGTTTAGTCAATTTAGTTTTAGTTAGGTAAGTTTAGTTTTATTTATTTTAGTTTTAGTTATTATTATTTTAAAGTTAGTTTAGGTTTAGTTTATTAGTTTATTTAATTAATTTAGTTAGTTTGTTTTATGGGGGTTTAGTTTATTTATTTTATTTATTAGTTATTATTAGTTAGTTATTTTATTTATTTTAGTTTATTATTATTATTTTATGGATTATTATTTAAGTTTAGTTTTAGTTAGTGGTTTAGTTTTATTAGTTTAGGTTTGTTAGTTTATTTTTAATTTATTCATTTAGTTTTTTTTTGTTAGTTTAGTTATGGGTTTAGGTTTATTAGTTATTATTAGTTTTAGTTTTATGGTTTAGATTTTAATTATTTATTATTTATTTTATAATTATTGGTTTATTATTAGTTTATTTTTTTAGTTTTTTTTTAGTTTATGTTTTATTATTATTATTGTATTACTATTTTTTTTAGTTTATTTATTTGATTAGTAAGGTTTTAGTTATTTAGTTATTTATTAGTTAGTTTATTATTATTTTATTATTATTAGTATTATTAGTTTAGTTATTATTATTATTATTATTATTATTATTATTATTATTATTATTATTATTAGTTTATTTATTAGGTTTATTACTTTAGTTATTTAGTTTAGTTATTTAGTTAGTTTTGTTTTATTTAGTTATTAATTTATTAGATTATTATTAATTTTTCTAGTTCTGTGTTTTATTATTAGTTTATCATTAGTTATTAGTTAGTTTATTAGGTTTAGTTTTTATTATGTTTATTTATTAGTTAGTTTCTCGTGCTTTAATACTTTAGGATTAGATTTAGTTTTAGTTAGTTATTATTTATTATTAGCTATTAGTTTTAGTTTTAGTGTTTATTATTTAGGGTTTTATTTATTTATTAATTAGTTTAGTTTTATTAGTTTATTAGTTTATTAGTTTATTAGTTATTTTTTAGTTATTAATTAGTTATTATTAGTTGTATTTAGTTTATTATTAGTTTTATCTTTTATTAGTTTATTTAGTTTTAGTAATATATTAGTTTATTAGGTTTTATTACAGTTATTAGTTGGTTTAGTTTAGTTTTATTATTAGTTATTAGGTTTTATTGTTTAGTTATTATTATTAGTTTTATTTTAGTTATCAATTATTTTAGTTTAGTTTAGTTTATTATTATTAGTCTGTATTATTACTTTATTAATTTAGTTTAGGGTTTAGTTTAAGTTTATTTAGTTATTATTATTATTATTATTTATTATTAGTTTTATTATTATTATTATTATTTGTTAGTTTTAGTTACTTTAGTTATTAGTTATTATTTAGTTAGTTATTTATTATTACTAGTTATTATTATTTATTAGTTTAGTAGTTTAGTATTTAGTTTAGTTTAGTTTTATTTATTTATTATTTAGTTTATTATTATTATTGTTATTTTAGTTTAGTTAGTTTTTATGTTATTAATTTTTATTATTATTTAGTGTTTTTATAGGTATTATTAGTTTTAAGTTGAGTTTATTTTTTATTATTATTATTTATTAGTTTATTATTATTATTGGTTTTAGTTTATTTATTAATATTAAATTTAGTATATTAATTTAGGTTTTATTTATTATTTATTTTATTATTAGTTATTTTATTATTATTATTATTATTATTATTATTTAGTTTAGTTATTATTTAGTTTAATTTTTTTATTAGTTTATTATTTTAGTTATTGTTATTAGTTCTTTAATTTATTTTATTAGTTTTCATTTTGTTCTTAAATTTTATATTATTTAGTTTATTATTAGGTTTATTAGTTTATTAGTTTATTAGTTTAATTTAGTTATTAGTTAGTTATTAGTTTAGTTATTATTAATTTATTAATTATTTATTTAGTTTATTAGTTTATTAGTTTAGCTTAGTTTAGTTATTGGGTTTAGTTCTTTATTAGTTATTTTAGTTATTATGTTTATCATAGTTTAGTTAGTTTATTATTAGTTATTTATTAGTTTAATTTAATTTATTAGTTTTATTTTAGTTAATAATTTTTAGTTTTATTAGTTTTATTATTTTATTTTTTTAGTTAGTATTATGGGGTTTTGTTTATGTTTAATTTAGTTATTAGTTTGTTAATTAGTTTAGTTAATTTTATTATTATTAGTTTATTAATTATTATTTAGTTAATTTAATTAGTTATTATTTTGTTTTATTATTTTATTTATTATTTATTAGTTTTATTATTTATTAGTTTTAGTTTATTATTTATTACTTTAGTTTTAATTAGTTTTAGTTTTATTAGTTTTATTTGGGTTTAGGGGTTTAGGGTTTGTTAGGTTTATTTGGGGTTTAAAGTTTAAGGATTAGGTTTTAAGGGTTTAGCATTTAGGGTTAGGTTTTTTTTTTAATTTTTATTTTTTTTTTAGGTTTGGTTTAGGTTCAGCTTTAGTTTGGGTTTTAGAGATTTTGGTTTTTTTAAAAGATAACAAATTCAAAATCAACATTTCTTCTTTTTGATTTCATCAATCTCGTACCACACCAAGTTCTCAAAGACACAAGAGACAACATAGATAAAAAATGAGCACGCATAGAGCAAATCAAATGCCCTAGAAAACTAGAACTCTCTCTACTTTAAAGATATAGTTCCCTAAGCAGCATATCAGATCGGCCATTCTTCAGTTCCTCTAGTTTCCATCAGAACCACCCCGGCCTCTCGAGTAGTTGGATCCTCCATCATATCTACAATCTTTCCCTCCGCCACAACCATGGTTATAACCTCCATCACTCCTCCTACCACCATAACCACCACTGCTCCGACCAGCACCTCCATATCCACCAACACCTCTAGATCTCCCACCACTACTGTGATAACCGCCGCCTCCACCTTCGCCTCCACCACTAGATCTAGACTGAGCCTGGTGGATGGTGATGTTCCTACCGTCAATGTTTTGCCCATTCTTAAGGTTTAGGTTTAGTTTTAAGTTTATTAGTTTTTAGGATTTAGGCTTATTTTTTAATTTATTTAGACACTTTTGGTTTAAGTTGTGGTTTGGGTTTGTGGTTTAGGGTTTGGGGTTTAGGGTTTAGGGTTTATGCTTAGGGTTTAGGGTTTAGGGTTTATTAGGTTTAAGGTTTAGGGTTTAATGTTTTAGGATTATGAATTTTTTAGGTCTGGGGTTTGGGGTTGGGTTTAATATGTGGTTGTGGTTTTAGAGTTTAGTTTGGGTTTAGATTTTTTTAGGCTTGTAGGTTTAGAGTTTTTTTTATTAAGCAAAACCAGTAGGTTTAGGTTTATTTAGTTTATTTTATTTATTTTAGTTTATTTTATTTTTTTATTTTTATTTAGGTTTATTTTATTTTATTTAATTTATTTTATTTTATTTTGATTTGTTTATTTTAATTTTGGTTTTATTAGTTTATTTTTAGGTTAAAGTTAATGTTTAAATTTATTTTAGTGGAGATTTATTTTAATTTTTTTAAGTTTATGTTTTATTTTATTTTAGGTTTAGGTTCAAGTTTTATTTTATTTTTTTACATTTTAATGCTTTTTTATTTTAGGTTTATTTTAGGTTTATTTTTTTTGTTTAGGTTTAGGTTTATTTTTTTAGTTGAGTTTTATTTTTATTTTTTTTTACATTTTTTTTTTTATTTTAGGTTTACATTTTTGGTTTTATTTTATTTTTTTTTAGCTTTAGGTTTTATTTTAAGTTTAATTTTAGGTTTTATTTTTTTAGTTTTTTGGTTTATTTTAGTATATTTTATTTTATTTGGTGTAAGTTTAGGTTTTAATTATTATAGTTTATTTTATTTTTTTGGTTTAGGATTATTTTATTTTATTTATTTTATTTTCATTTTAGGTTTAATTTTTTTTAGTGGTTAAGATTTTATTTTTATTTATTTTTAGGATTTATTTTAGGTTTATTTTTAGGTTTAGGTTTCTTTTAGGTTTTATTTTACCTTTATTTAGGTTTTTTTTTTTATTTTATAGTTTTATTTTATTTAGATTAACAGTTTATCTAGTAGTTTATGTTTCTTAATTTATCTTATCTTATTATTTTATTTTATCTATTAAATGGTAAATTTAGTTTAGTGTTTATTATTTTAGGTTTAAGCCCATTTATTTATTTTAGGTTTTATTTAGCAGGTTAGGATCTTAGGAGTTTTGTGGTTTCATTTAGGGCCCAGGGCCCAGTGGGGGTCAGGGCCCAGGGCCCAGTGCCTAGTTTAGGGCTCAGGGTTTGTGCCCAGGTGTGGCCTAGCCCAGTTATGGGCTAGGTCCATCTTGGCCTGTGGTTATCAGGGCCTGAGTAGGGTAGAGTCATGGTTGTGGGTTTTTAGGGTTTAGGGTCAGGTTAGATTACAGGGTCAGATAGGGCCTGAGGTTTAGGGTAGTGTAGGATTTAGGGAAGGCCTAGTTTGTATTTTTGGTTATTTTTTAAAATTAGGCAAACCATTAAGTTTAGGTTTATTTTAGTTTAGTTTATTTTATTTTTTTATTTAGTTTATTTTTTTATTATTATTTAATTTATTTATTTTATTTTATGTTTATTTATTTTAGTTTAGGTTTTTTTAATTTAGTTTATTTTTTTAGGTTTAGGTTTTATTTTTATGTTGATTTTGATTTAATTTTATTTTTATTTTTATTTTTAGGTTTAGGTATTATTTTTTAATCTTTGTTAGGGTTATATTTTAGGTTTATTTTTTGGTTTTATTTTCTAGTTTAGGATTAGGTTTAATTTTAGTTTATTATATTTTATTTAGTTTAGGGTTTAGGTTTAGTTTTTTTTTTGTTTAAGTTTAGGTTTTATTTATTTTAGTTTAGGTTTAGTTTATTATTTGTTTATTTGAGGTTTAGGTTTTTTAGTTTAGGTTTAGGTTTTATTTTATTTATTTTTTAGGTTTATTTTTTAGGTTTATACTTAGGTTTTATTTGGTTTTATTTTATTTTATTATAAATTTATTTTATTTTTACATTTAGTTTTATTTTATTTATTTCATTTTAGCTTTATTTTAGTTTTTAGTTTGTTTAGGTTTTATTTCATTTATCTTTAGTTTAGTTTTTATTAATCATTTTTATTTTATTGGGGTTAGGTTTAATATTATTTAAGTTTATAGTCTGGGTATTTGGGTTTAGGCCCAGGGTTTGGGTTAAGATCAACGGTTTATAGGGCTCAGGGCCTAGGGCTGAGATCTCAGGTTTTGGGTTTGTGGTTTACTAGCCTCATGGCCAGGTTTTAGATTTAGAGCCTTAGTTTCAGGGCCTAGGGTCAGGGATCAGGTTTTTAGGGTTTAGGTTTTGTTCAGTATGGTTTTTTGTTATTTTGTGGTCAGGTTTAGTGTGTGCCCATTTAGGTTTATCTTATTTATTTATTTAGGTTTTTTTAGGTTTAGCTTATGTGTTTTATTGATTTTAGTTTATTTTAAGTTCAATTTAGGTTTTATTTTAATTTCATGTTTATTTTGGTTTTAGGTTTTAGTTTAGGTTTATTTTAGGCTTAGGTTTTATTTATTTTTTTTATTTAGTTTATTTATTTTAATATTTTAGTAAAGATAGTTTATTTTATTTAATTTAGTTTATTTTAGATTAGTAGTTTATTTTTATTTAGGTTGGGGTTTAGTTTTATTTATTTTATTTATTTTTTTATTTTATTTAGTTTATAGTTTGGTTTATTTTATTTAGTAGGTCAGTTTTTAGTTTAGTTTTAGTTTTAGGTTTAGTTTATTTATTTTATTTATTAGTTATTTATTTTTAGTAGTTTATTTTGATTTGGTTTAGTTTTAGTTTATTTAGGTTTATTTAGTTTAGGTTTTTATTTTAAGTTTAGGTTCATTTATTTTATTTTAGTTTTATTTGTATTTTATTAGTTTAGTTTATTTATTTAGGTTTATTTATGTTTATTTTGGTTTTTTTGGTAGGTTTAGTTTATTTATTTTCCTTTAGTTTAGTGTATTTTTATTTTTAGGTTTACTTAATTTTTAGTTTTATTTAGTTTAGGTTTAGGTTTATGTTTATTTTTATTTATTTATTTAGGTTTTAGTTTATTTAGTTTAGTTTAGGCTTATTTATTTAGTTTATTTATTTATTTTGGTTTAGGTTTAGGTTTATTTCTTTAGTTTGTTTATTTATTTAGTTTTTTTATTTATTTAGATTTAGGATTATGTTTTATTTAGTTTTATTTTATTTTGGGTTTAGGCTTCAAGTTTAGGTTTATTTAGTATAGGTTTAATCTTGGTTTATTTTTATTTCTTTATTTAGTTTATTTATTTAGGTTTTTTAGGTTTATTTATTTAGTTTATTTATTTTATTTTGGTTTAGTTTATGTTTTATTTAGTTTAAGTTTATTTTGGGTTTGTTAGGTTTTAGTTTAGGTTTATTTCTTTATTTAGTTTATTTTATTTATTTTTATTTTAATTATTATAGTTTATTGTTTTATTTTAGTTCATTTTTATTTTTATTTTTAGTTAGGTTTAGTTTTAGGTTTTTATTTTAGGTTTAGGTTTTGGTTTATGTTTAGGTTTTTATTTTATTTTATTTTATTAATATCTATTTAGTTTAGTTTATTTTATTTTATTTTATTTATTTAGGTTCTCATTTATTTTATTTTAGGTTTAGGTTTTATTTAGTTTTATTTAGGTCTCATAGTTTATTCCAGTTTAGTTTTGTGGTTTAGGTTTATTTAGTTTTAGTTTAGGTTTAGTTTAGGTTTATTTATTTAGTTTAGTTTATATGTTATTTAGTTTAGGTTTATTTATTTAGTTTTATTTATTATTAAGGTTTATCTAGGTTTAGTTTTTATTTAGTTTGGTTTTTTAGTTTTTTTTTTAGTTTTTAGGTTTATTTATTTTATTTTAATTTTAATTTTATTTATTTATTTAGTTTATTTTATTTAGTTTATTTATTTATTTAGTTTATTTATTATTTATTTAAGCTGTGCTTCAGTTTAGTTTTTTAGTGTTTAGGTTTAGTTGAAGTTTAGGTTTATTATTTAGTCTTTTATTTATATTTATTTAATTTATTTTTTATTAGTTTATTTATTTAAGTTTAGTTTAGGGGTTTATTTTCTTTAGTTTAGTTTATTTATTTTAGTTTTGATTAGTCTTAGGGTTATGTTTTATTTTAGGTTTAGGTTTATATTAAGGTTTATGTTATGGTTTAGTTTATTTTATTTAATTTAGTTTATTTTAGTTTAGGTTTGGGTTTAGTTGTTTATTTTAGGCTTGTGTTTAGCTTTAGGTTTATTTTAAGTTTATTTTAGTTTAGTTTATTTAGTTTAATTTAAGTAGAGGTTTATTTTATTTAGTTTATTTTTTAGCTTTTATTTTAGCTTTTAGGTTTAGGTTGAGGTTTATTTATTTAGTTTAAGTTTTAGTTTTATGTTATTAGTTATTATTATTTTAGTGTTTTTTAGATATTATTAATTTTTTAGTTTAGTTTATTATTATTATTATTAGTATTATTTATTAGTTCTAGTTTAGTTAGTTTTATTAGTTTATTATTATTATTTAGTCTTAGGTTTGTTTATTATTATTATTTTAGTATATTTATTTAGGTTTTATTTATTATTTAGTTTATTTTATTTAGTTTATTATTATTATTATTAGTAGTTATTAGTTTTATTTAGTTTAATATTATTAGTTTTAGTTTAATGTTAGTAATTATTAGTTATTTTAGTTCTAGTTGATTAGTTTTAATTTTATTATTTTATTATTATTTAGTATTTACTATTAGTTTAGTTAGGTTCTTAATTTCTTTATTTAGTTTAGTTATTATTATTATTTATTATTAGTTATTTATTAATTATTTAGTTAATTTATTAGTTTTAGTTTATTAGTTATTAGTTTTAATTTAGTTAGTTTAATTATTAGTTTAATATTGATTTTAATATTTTTTAGTTATTTTATTAGTTATGTTTAGGTTTAGGTATTAGTTAGTTATTATTTAGTTATTTATTAGGTTTAATTTACTAGTTTATTAATTTAGTTTTAGTTATGAGTTTAGGCTTAGTTTAATTTTTTTAATTTTATTAGTTAGTTTTATTTTAGTTAGTTATTAGTGGGGTTTTTTTGTTTATGTTTAATTTAGTTAATTTTAATAGTTTAGTTAGTTTTATTATTATTAGTTTATTAGTTTTAGTGATTATTTAGTTAGTTTAGTTTATTTTTTTAGTTTTATTTTAGTTTATTATTAGTTTTCATTTTTAGTTTATTATTTAATAATTTTATTTTATTATTTATTAGTTTTAGTTTTAGTTAGTTTAGTTTAGTGTTTTTTTTATTTTTTTATTTTCTTAGTTTAGTTTAGTTTAGTGTTTTATTAGTTTCTTATTATGGTTTAGGGTTAGGGTTTAGGGTTGTAAGTTTAGGGTTTAAGGATTAGGGTTAGTTTTAGGGTTTAGCATTTAGGGTTAAGGTTTTTTTATTTATTTTTATTATTTTTATTAGTTTTAGGGTGTAGGGTTTAGGGATTAGGTTTTTGGGCTTTAGGGTTTTTGGTTTTTTTTAACAGAGAACAAATTCAAATTTAACATTTCTTCTTTTTGATTTCATTAATCATGTAACACACCAAGTTCTCAAAGACACAAGCGATGATATAGATAAAAAATGAGCATGCATAGAGCAAATCAAAAGCCCTAAAAAACTAGAATTATCTCTACTATAAAGACAGTTCCATAAGCAGCAGATTGGATCGGCCATTATTCATATTCTCTAGTTCCTATCAGAACAACACTGGCCTCTTGAGTAGCAGGATCCGCCATCATATCTACAATCTCTAACTCCACCACCAACACATCTATAACCTCCGTATCTCCTCCTATCTCCATAACCACCACTGTTTCGACCACCACCTCCATATCTATAAGCTCCTCCAGATCCCCCACTACCACTTTGATAACTGTCATCTCTGACTTCACCTCAATCGCTAGATCTAGACTGAGCCTGGTTGATGGTGATGTTCCTGCCTTCAAGGTTCTGCCCATTCTTAAGGTTTTGGTTTCGGTATAAGTTTATTAGGTTTTTATGTTTAGGTGTATTTTTTGATTTATTTAGATACTTTAGGTTGGGGTTTGGGTTTGTGGGTTTAGGTTTGTGGTTTAGGTTTGGGTTGTGGGTTTAGGTTTGGGTAGGTTTAGCATTTGGGTTTAGGGTTTGTGGTTTTGGTTTGTGGTTTTGTGGTTTATGCTTTAGGTGTGAGTTAGGAGTTAAGGTTTAGGTTTAGTTGTGGTAGGAAGGTTTAGAGAGTTAGAGTTTAGGGTTTTAAGATTAAGGATTAGTGGTTTTGTTTTAGGTGGGTTTTACAATTTAGGGTAGGGTTTTAATTAAGCAAACCCACAAGTTTATTTAGTTTAGTATTTATTTTAGTTTATTTATTTTATTTATTTATGTTTATATTTTATTTTATTTAGTTTATTTTATTTATTTTATTTTATTTATTTAGTTTAGGCATTTTATTTTAGTTTATTTTAGGTTTAGTTTATGTAGATTTATTTTAAAGTTTAGGTTTTATTTTATTTTAGGTTTAGGATTTTATTTTAATTTTAGGTTTATGTTTTAGGTTTTATTTTAGGTTTATTTTTAGGTTTTATTTTGTAGTTTATTTTAGTGAGTTTTATTTTATATTTTTATTTTATGCATTTTTTTATCTTTAGGTTTACGTTTAGGGTTTTATTATATTTTTTTAACTTTAGATTTTGGCTTTTTATTTTAGGTTTATTTTTAGGTTTAACTTTTAATTTAGGTTTAGGTTCATTTTTAGTTTATTTTATTTTAATTAGATTAGGTTTAAGTTTAGGTTTTAATTAGTTTAGTTTATTTTATTTTAGCTTAGGTTTAGGTTTATTTTATTTTATTTATTTTATTTTATTTTAGGTTTAATTGTTTTTAGTTTAGGGTTTAGATTTAATTTTTTATTTAATTTTAGGTTTTATTTGCAAATTTATTTTTTAGGTTTAGATTTTTATTTAGTTTTTATTTTATTTTATTTTAGGTTTATTTTATTTTTATTTTATGTTTATTTTATTTTATTTAGGTTTTAATTCTTGTGTTTATTTTATTTCATTTAGTTTATGTTTCATTTATTTTAATTTTAGTTTAGTTTATTTTAATTTTATTTTATTTTTAAGTAAGTTAGGTTTTAATTTTGGTTTTATTTTAATTTATTTCTAATTTTATTTAGGCTTAAGATTTATTTATTTTATTTTAGGTTTTATTTAGTTTAGATTTAAGTTTAGGATTTTAGGCCTGTGGAGGCTGCTATGGAGTGGTGGATGGGGAGTGGTGGCTTTAGAGTCAGTTGTATGTGGGTGTGCCTAGCATTTAGGGGAGGGTTAATTAAAGTTTGTCAGTTGGTAATATTGTGGCCTGTGGTCATGGCTGGGTTGTGATCTGGGGTTTGTGGTATTTTAGGGCTCAGGGTAGTTAGGGTCAGAAACAAGGTTAGGGCCCAGGTTTAGGGTTTATGGTTTTAGAAGAAGAGCTAGGGTTTAGGTTTTAAGATTAAGGATCAGGTTAGTTTTTTTTCAGGTTTAGGGTTTAGGGTTTACAATTTAGGGTTTAGGGTTTTTTTAATTAAGTAAACCGATAAGTTTAGGTTTATTTAGTTTATTGCTTATTTATTTTAGTTTATTTTATTTTATTTATTTATGTTTATATTTTATTTTTATTTAGTTTATTTTATTTTATTTATTTTATTTATTTAGTTTAGGCATTTTATTTTAGTTTATTTTTTAGGTTTAGGTTTATGTTTAGATTTATTTTTAAAGTTTAGGTTTTATTTTTTATTTTTAGGTTTAGGTTTCGGATTTTATTTTAATTTTTTAGGTTTATGTTTTAGGTTTTTATTTTAGGTTTATTTTTAGGTTTTATTTTTTGTTTCAGTTTAGGTTTATTTTTAGTTGAGTTTTATTTTATTCTATTTTTTAGGTTTATGCATTATTTTTTATTTTTAGGTTTACATTTAGGGTTTTATTATATTTTTTTAACTTTAGTTTTTAGCTTTTTATTTTAGGTTTATTTTTAGGTTTTATTTTTAATTTAGGTTTAGTTCATTTTAGTTTATTTTATTTTAATTAGATTAGTTTAAGTTTTTTAATTAGTTTAGTTTATTTTATCTTTGGTTTAGGTTTATTATTTTATTTTATTTTATTTTATTTATTTTAGGTTTAATTTTTTTTAGTTTAGGGTTTAGATTTAATTTTATTTAATTTTAGGTTTTATTTGCAAATTTATTTTTTTTAGATTTTATTTAGTTTTATTTTATTTTATTTTAGGTTTATTTTATTTTATTTTATGTTTATTTTATCATTTAGGTTTTAATTCTTGTGTTTATTTTATTTAGTTTAGTTTATGTTTTCATTTATTTTAATTTTAGTTTAGTTTTATTTTAATTTTATTTTATTTTTTTAAGTTTAAGTTTAGTTTTAATTTAGGTTTTATTTTAATTTATTTTCTAATATTTATTAAGTTTATTTATTTATTTTATTTTTTAGGTTTATTTAGAGATTTAGTTTTAGGATCTTGTGGTTGTGGTTTTTTATGGTTTGTGTTTAGGATTGGGGTTTAGGGTATTGTTTAAAGTTTAGGTTTTAGGTTTAGCATGTGGTTCTTAGGTTTAGTATTTGGGAGGTGGCTCAGGGGGACAAAGTGTAGTGTTAGTTTGGTAATGTGGGTTTATGGTCAGGAGTTAGTGGTCTGGGGGGGTCAGTAGGGTTTGGGTTTCATGGTATGTGGTGGGGGATTAGGGTTTAAGATTTAGGATTTAGGGTTTAGGGTTTAGGGTTTAGGGTTATTTTTCTTAAAAATTAAGTAAACCATATGGTTTAGGTTTATTTAGTCTATTTTCATTTAGTTTAGTTTATTTAATTTTTTTATTTTTATTTAGGTTTATTTATTTTTATTTAGTTTAGTTTATTAATTTTAGATTTATTTAGTAGTATAAGCATTTTATTTTAGTTTATTTTGTAGGTTTAGTTTTTATTTTTTATTATTTTATTTTTATCATTGTTTTATGTTTAGGTATCTTTTATTTAATTTTGGTTTAGTTTTAGGTTTTAGGGTTTTTAGGTTTAGGCTTATTTTAGTTTATTTATGTAATTTTAGTTTATGATTTTATGTTTTTATTTAGGTTTAGGTTTAGGTTTTATTTATTTTATTTTAGCTTTAGTTTATTTATTTTATTTTATCTGGTTTAGGTTTTATTTTTTTATTTATTTTAGGTTTATTTTTTGGTTTAGGTTTTATTTAATTTTTAAGTTTATTTTATTTTATTTTACATTTAGTTTTAATTATTTTAGTTTATCTTTTATTTTATTTTATTTAGTTTATTTATTTATTTTATTTTATTTAGTTTTATTTTATTTTATTTTATTTTAAGTGTTCAGTTTAGGTAGAATTTAGATTTTATTTTAGGTTTTATTTTATTTTATTTCTTTTATTTAGGTTTAGGTTTTATTTATTTTATTTTAGATCTTATTCATTAGTTTTTTTTTTGTGGTTTTAGTTTTTGGGTGGGGTTTTAGGGTTTAGGTTTAGAGTCAGGGGTTAGGTTTTTAGGGCTCAGATTTTGGGCCTAGGATTAGTCTTGTGGTTTAGCCCAGCCTCAGTGGATGGCCTGGGTTTTTATCAGTGGTTTTGATTTAAGAGCCCAGTGGTCCTATTTTAGCCCAGGGCTCAGGGCCCAGTTGCCTAGTTTTAGGGTGGAGCCCAGGTCAGTATAGAGAAGTGGCCTGTGGAAGATTCAGTATTATGTCAGTAGCCCAGGGCTCAGTGGTCAGGGCCTGGGCCTGGGTAGGAATCAGGCATGAGCCCAGTAGCTCAGGTCTAAGGCCCAGTGGCCAGGTTGTGGCCTTTTTTATTGGTCAGTTTAGGGCCTGTGGCCCAGGTTTAGGTAGGTAGTGGGTTTTATTTATTTTAATCAGTAGCTCATGTTTAGCCAGTAGGCTCATTTATTTATTTATATCTTTTTAATATTAGCGCATTTTATTTATTTTAGGTTTTTATTTTATTTTTATTAGTTATTTTATTTATTTATTTATTTATTTTTATAGTCTTTAGTTTATGTTTATTTTATTATTTTATTTATTTTATTTATGTTTATTTTATTTATTTTGAGGTTTTAGGTTTTATTTATTTATTTTATTTATTTTAGTTTAGAGTTTATTTTATTTTATAGAGGATTTATAGTAGTTTAGTTTTATATTTTTATTTTTCTTTATTTTATTTGGAGTTTTAGGTTTATTTAGGTTTTATTTAGGGTTTAGGTTTTATTTAGTTTATTTTATTTAGTTTTTATTTTAGGTTTAGGTTTAGTTTATTATTATTATTATTATTATTATTATTGTTTTAGGGAAACCCCATACAGGGGGAATTTTATTGCCACAAAAAGAGGGTTACAAGGTCCTTAATAGGAATAAACTCCACAACCATCGCTCAAAGAGCTACAAGCCTAGAGTAAATCTATCTAGTAAACCAAAAGCAAAATAAAAGAGTAAAGGAAAGCAAAAGATACAAATTGATTAACATGGATAAGCCAATGAATAGATCTGGGCCAAAGCTCTTGAGGATGAGAGAATGCATGACACTAGGGAGCAAACCTGCATGAGAACAAGAGAAATGCACCTGTGGGAAGATAGCAACCATTTGTTGAAAGTCTTTTGAGCTTTAGTACCTGCAAACCTAAACAAAGCCTTAAACACAATAGAAAATGATACAACAAAGAGAAGAATGGGAAAAGGGGTCCCATGCAGAATAAATATCAGCAATATAGTCACCATGGCATGAGAATCCCTACACATATGAAAATGAACCATCTTTGCCAGATCCACCTTATTTTTTACAAGAGCTAAGAGTTTAATTAGGCCAGCAAGAAAACCCACCACAGGAAAACAGCAAAAAAAACCAAGCAGAGGAAAGAAGCAATATACAACTAGTTGAAAAGACTGCTGAAATCCAGCAAGGCAAATCAAATAGCATGTAATTAACTCCATCCTAAACATATGGGACATATATGAAACTTACAGTCTTGGTATACAACCAAGGAATATAGCCCAAAAAAAGGTACCCAATTAGAATAAGCAATGCAGATGTTAACAACCCCATTGTTAGTAATCATTGCAGAAGTTAATAACCAGCTAGTGTAAAGCAAGACAGCATAACCCAAACCCAAACAAGAAATGCAAAAGTCTAACAGAGCCAAGATGGGAATGCAGTAGTAGATTAGATGGACCAAAAGCCACAAGTAATAAGCTACTCTCCCCCACAAACAATTCCAAATAAGGACAATCAGAGAGAGAACCCCAAGAGTATTTGGGCATAAACCCAATAATCCTTCAGTAACAACCAAGACAAGAAATAAAGTTAGCCATAAAACCATCCATTCAGACAAGGCATAAGATAATATCCAAGTAGTAATAGCATAATCAGTGATCTACACAAGTCTAACTGAAATGAAAAAAATAACAGCAAATTAAATAGACCACAAACATTAGGAGATCAGCTGCAGCCCGGTTGGAAACAGTAAAAACAATCAGAAAAACAACTGCCAACAAACAACCAATAACCTCAAAGGCAGCTTGCTGGACATAAGACCCAAAAATCCAATAGCCAATAATTAAAATAGCAATACAATTATTGAACCAACCATAAGATAAGAAAAAAAAGAGAGGTACAACATAGATACAAAAGGGGTTCAAAAGAGAGCCATCATTGAAATCCAAAACAAAGAAGAGCAGAAAATAAACCAACATCCTCAAGAAAGCAAACTTGAAAGAAATCATTAAGTAAGTAAAATCGCAAAGAGACAATAATAATAACAAGGGTATTGCGCTTTCTCCCTGTGTTGGGAAGGTAGCAAAAGTAATCAAAAATAGCAAAAGTACTGACATGAGAGACAACCCAGAAGCTTGTTTTGGCATAAAACCCAATAATCTAGCTCAGCCAACAACTAAGACAACAAATTACAACAAGCTGGCCAGAAAACCACCCATTCAGAATAGACAAGGCATAAGTTAATTTTCAAGTAGGTAAAAGCATAATCACAGTGATCTGGATAAGTCTAACTGAATCAAGATGGAAAAAAACAACATCAGTTTAGATATACCACAAACATGTGGTGATCAACCGTCTGCTGCAAATAGAAAAGCATTAAAAATAAAGCCAACAAACCTCGAGAGCTCACGGACATAAGATCCAAAAAATCCAATACCAACAATTAAAATAGCAATACAATTTTTGCACCCACCATAAGATAAGACAATAAAAATAGTGGTACAACATACACAAAAGGGGTTCAAAAGGGAGCCATCATTGAAATCCTTTAAGACAAAGGAGTGCAGGCTTGTAGCTAAACTAACATCCTCAGTAAAAGTAGACTGGAAAGAAATCATTAAGTAAGTCCAATACTGCAAAGAGACATTAATAATAGCAAGGATATGGCTTTCACCTGTTGGTAAGGTGAGGTTAGCAAAAGCAATCAAAATAGCCCCAAAAGTAGCTCACTGGACATAAGACCCAAAATAAACCAAAAAATTAAAACAAAAACATTTATTGCACCCACCATAAGATAATCCAAGAAAATAGGTACAACATAGAGTCAAAAGTGGTTCAAAGGAAAGCCATCTTTAAAATCCTTCAAAGACAAACAAATAAGCCCACAACATCGCAGAAAATAGGTCAGGAAATCAAGAAGTAATTACAATAAAGAAGAAGTTATAGTAAAGGGTATTGCGCTTTCTCAAGTTGTGGAGGTGAGGTTAGGGAGCATAGGAGCCACATCCATAATAAAGGGAGAAAAATAGATAAATTAGGGTCATGAAGCTATACAAAAATATGGCAATTAAACATTGATACAAAAAGTCATGAGCCAATAGATTTCGAAGAGAAGAGAGATAGAACACATCCTTAATCATATAATGGAAAATAGATACAAGAGGACCCTTAACAAATATTGATGGCAAGAAGTCTATCCTGTTGATCAAAAGTAAAGTAAGTAAAGCATAGGTAATACTCTCCTCCAGACAGAAACACCTTACCATTAATAAACAACAAGAAGTAAGACCCCAAAAAAAGGTTAGGTAATTAATCCAACAGCAGATGCCATAGAGATTAGTAATTAACTAGAAAGAGGTATCAGGAAGATGCATGAGCAAAATCCAAAGAAACAACAACATTAAATAGATGTTGATCATGCAGTTAAACAGGTAATATAACAGGCCAGACCAATAGGATGGATTAATTTTTGAGGTAAGGGAATCCAGTATTGTCCAAATTAACCAAACCATGCAAATGTTTAGGAAGTGTAAGTTGATCAAAGAATTTTATGCCATCTAATCTAGCACCCAGATTAGCAAGGTAATCAGCACATGCATTACCTTCACGCCATACATGAGTGATTTTAATAAAGAGTTGAGAAAGGAGAGCTCTAGTATACTTGAGAAGGTAGTACAATTTTGTATTGCCCATTCTGGTGGAAGTCAAAAGATCAATCGAATAGGCATCCACCTCAATCCAAATATTGAGCCAACCTTTTTGAAGGCAAATCTCAATAGCTTTGTAAACTGCCATTAGCTTAGCAAAAGGAACAGAGTAAGTATTAAGGGGGTAAGCAAAAGCACCTAGGACTTTACCATTAAGGTTTCTGAAAATTCCACCACAGTCAAAAGTATTTTGAGAGACAGAGCCATCAATGTTAATTTTAATAGTATTAGCATGAGGTTTTACCCAATAAACAATCTTGTCATCTTTACAGTTGGGTGGATCCGACAAGTTAAAACCCAATTTATTTGCCACAAATTTACAGCCTTTGAATTGATTGTAGTTAATTAAATTGGCATTAAACAAGTCACGTATTTTATTTTTAATTCTAGCAATTATCCTCATGTGGTTCATAGGAATCCCATGATGTTTTGCATCATTTTTCTCCATCCATATGAACCAAATAAGAGTGATAGAGGTTATGACTTTAATGTGGCCTTTAATAGTGTTTTCAAAATAAACTTCTAGAAGTTGGTATAGAGTTAAGGAGCCATTGAATTTGACAATATTAAAGAGATCATCATACCAAATCCAAAGTTTGGAAGCAATGGCCCCATTAACAAATACATGATTCACATTCTCAATGTGAAAGTAGCAGTAGCATTTTGAAGGTAAGTAAAAACCTTTACCCCACATCAAGGAGTCAACAGGGATAAAGTTTTTCAAAATATGCCAAGTTAGAAATAAATAGAAATAGGAATAGTGTTATTCCAAATTTTAAAACACATTGGAGAAATCATGAGCTTCTTTAATATGAATCCAAACATTTTAATGTTGAAATCACCATTTTGGGAAAGCTTAAAAGGATCTCGATCATGATTGTTAGGAATGATAGGAATAATAGTAAGCTTATCTAAAAGAGAGAATATACAAGAAGTTTACTATTATTCCACTTATTATTTTGCCAGAAAGAGTTCACTTTAATAGCACCAAAGGGAGTGGGTAGAAAGTAATTCATCAATGGACCCACCCAATTATCTTGCCAAAAGAAAGAGGTTCCAGAGTTAATCCCCAAGAGATTAAAGATTCGCTCCCATTTGATGGAACAAAGTCTTTTCCATAGGAGAGTCTCCCACTTTATAGGGCAAATGAGAGGGTGCTTACCCCTCAGATTTGTCATGAAATTAGCCCAAAGACTATTGTTGCCCTAAAATTCCACCAAAGTTTATAGGAAAAGTAGTGATAGCTTCTTGGCTTTATAGCCAAGCCCACCTTCAGCAAGAGTGCCACAACTTTTATACCAAGAGGTCCAATGCATTCTTTTAATAGAATTGTTAGAACCCCAGAAGAATTTGTTAAGGAGGTGCTCAATTCTGTTAATGGTAGAATTGGTCAGCACAATGGTTTGAATGAGATATAAAGGCATGGAGTTAAGGGTGCTCTTAATCAAAGTGAGCCTACCACCAAATGAGAGTAAATGAAATTCCCAAACATAAATTTTATTAGAGATTTTTTGGATTAACTCATCAAAGAGATGTGATCTTTTCTGACCTTTAAAGAGCCAAGCACAAGATATTTAATATGAAGTTTGAAAGAGACCACTTTCATTCCAAATTTATTTAAAAGATTCTTAGTTTTAATGTGATGAGTGGCATTGCAAAAGATTATGAAGTCATCAACAAAACTAAGATGAGATAGTGAAGACCACCTTGAGTTCTAAAATCATGGGATTATTGTTGAAAAGATCATTAAGGCTCCTCGAAAGATATTTAACATCAATAATAAAAAGAGAGGGAGATAAGGGATCTCCTTGTCTCAAACCATGCATAGAAGGAAAAAAACCTAGGGACTCACCATTCATGATAATGGAGAACCAAACATTGGTAATACAATTTTTAATGAGGTGGATAAAATAGTCAAAAAACCAAACAAAAGAAGAATTTGGAAGAGGAAATTCCAAGAGAGGTTGTCAAAAGCTTTAGAGATGTCTAATTTGAAAAGGATGTTACCACCTCTGGTAGAAGCATCAATGTCATGAATCAGCTCTTGGGCTAGAAGAATGTTGTCGATATTTCTACCTTTAAAGTTTGTTTGGGGAAATAATTTTGGACTAATTCATTGGCAATTAATTTAGCAATGAGTTTATGAAAGAAGGTGCAAAGGTTGATAGGTCCAAATCTCCAAGATTGGATTATTAATTTTGGGAATGAGAACAATGGAAGTGCTAAAAATATCTAGGATTGCCATCAAAAAAAATCAACGATAGCATCGACAAGGTCGACTTAATAATAGGCAACAATGCTAAAAAATTGAGTCGTGTAGCCTTCAAGGCCAGGAATAGAATTAGTGTTCATGCTATTGAGAATACTACCAATTTCCATGACACAAATTAAGCAAATGGTTGTCATCATTAGTAATCATTGAGGGAATCGTGAGAGTTGGAGAGAGCTTCTAAGGTAGGGTTGTTGTTTAATATAAGTTTTAAAATGATGTGAGAATCTTTAATATCATTATTGATCCAATCGCATTATTTTAATTTTTTTAATAGAGTTTAAGGCTTTCTTGTTTTTGAAAAGAAAATAAATGTTTGGTATGCCACCATCTAATATTATCTTTGTTCAACCCTTTTAAGCCAAAGATGTTTTCCATATTTTGATATTTAAATGTTATCTTTAGCTTCATTTAACTCCTCAAGTTTAGTAGAATTAACAAACAACATCTTCAAGAGAGCAAACTAATTGTTCCATATTTTGATATTGGAAAAAGATTTTTTAAAATGAGCTTGTTCCTCAATTTAGGTTTTTTAAACCTTTAAGCTAAGCCGTGAGGAGAATCATGCCCTTTATTGAATTATCTGGATGAAGAGGAGCCATCTAGTGAATGATAGGAGTGTAACCTCCCCTTCTTTTCAAGGAAGAGAGAATAGTGTTAAAATCACCCCCAACCAACTAGGGTTTATTGATCGAGGAGGAAAATGTGCTTAAGTTATCCCAAAGGATGTTCCACTCTATTACAAGAAGCATAAATAAAGGAACCAAAGTAGAAAATTCACCCAATGAGATGTGGACATTAACCAATTGTTAAAATCATCAAGGATAGAGATGTTGACTCAATTATTCTAAAAACAACAAATTTTATTGCTAATATTATAAAAGAAATTTTGAAAGCCAAGCATTCTAGCAACATGGTTGATCTTAGAAGAGTGTATGAATGGTTCAATAGCAATAAGTAAGGCTATGTTATGAATACGACAAAAATTTCTAATAGGTTGCGAACAATGAGAGTCCCAATACCCCAAACATTCCAAATTAGAAAATTGATAATAATAAATTAAGAAAGAAAGGAAAAGAGATAGCTAAAGAAATAAAAAAGTAGAAAAAAGAAAACTAAAAATAGTTATTTATGGGAAGTTAGAGAAGATCTAGTAGTTCTAGTGGAGCTATTAGTCAACATTCTAGCTTTAAGAGATTTTTTTAAAAATAGTTTGAAAAGATCTATCGTTGTCCAAAGTATCACCATCCGAGAGAGAGGTGATATTCGTAATAGGACATGTATCACAAAGCATTTCTAATGGTAATTTCCTTCTTCAATGTCGAATTAAGTCGAGAAAGTGGGTTAGCATGCATATCACTCTGAAGGGAAGGAGAAGGAGAGGTTGTGAAGTCATTAATAGCACAGATTACATGCTCAGTTTTGGAATTACTTTTCAAATTTTGTTCCATCAACAAAGGATCAGGAATTTTCAAATTTTGTTCTTTCATCAAAGGATCAACTCCATAATTTGTTTTCAGATTTTGATCCAACCTGAAGTTTCCATTCAAATCACCACTAGGGTTCATATGAGTCTCCTCGGGTTCACTAGCCAAAAGGGGTAGGTTAGACTGAGTCAAGGTATTATCATGAGGAGCCAAATTATTACAATTAGAAGTAATGTTAATTGTTATCATTAGCCTCAAAACCTCATGCATTATTTTAACATGCTGATTGCTCCAATAGGCAAATCGGATAGAAAAGGAGTAGGGGTAGGGGATGAATCCCATTTTGAGTGACTTTAGGCACATAAGCAAATTTATTGGTTTTTTCATTTGATAGAGTAGGATTAGGATTTGGAAATTTATTATTTTTAAAATGAGGATGAAACACAAAACATTCAGAATGATCATGGCCATGAATCTTACAATGTGTGCAAAAAATAGGAAAGTTCTCAAATTCCACTTTTTGATTATAATTGAACTTCTCAAAGTCGATCCAAACTTCTTTTGGATGCTTTTTAGTAATATCAATCTCAACCAAAATATGAGCAACAGAAGGTCGTGATCTCACAGCGGTGGCCTGATTAATTTGAAGAGGTCGACCAAAGAGAGCCCCAACCATAAAGAGAACTTGATGTGTAACATAATGTATTCTCATATTAGGAAGAGCTAGCCATATAGGAACAATTGGGGATTCCTCTTTTATATCAAAAAGGAGACAAGTCCATTTGATAATTAAACACAAAGTAAGAGCAAAGGGCAAAACTCTTGAATAATCTAAGTCATTAGAGAGAATTAAAATATGCCTAGGATCAATCAATGATAGTGAAAACACTTGAAAGTTTAAGGCTATGAAAAATGATCGATGTTATCGAGTTGAATGTAAGGAAAATTTACCAACTAAAGAGAATTCAAAGGCTTCACCAACTTTTCCAGCCTAGATCAGCACATAACACAGCACATCCCATGAAATGAGGTCAAGATCAAATTCATCAAGCATTAGAAAGGTTCATACTAGATAATGCATCCTTAAAGGACTTAATGGCAGAAAGTAGCTTGATTTGATCCATAATTCCATGTAAATCGATGCTATAACGCCTCCAAGATGGATAAGCTCGGTTGCATGAAAAGTGGCTCCTCCACCATTGAAAGAGCGAAGGGAAACTCACATTAGAGGCCAATCAAAGATAAATTATTGAAAAAATCAATCAAGAATGATCAAAATTCGGCCAAGCCGCAAGGAAAATGAAAGGGGAAAACACAATCACTAGAGAGAGTGCTGAGAGGGAGAGGATGAAAAATTTTGGTTTATGTTTAGTTTAGGTTTATTTCAATTTTATTTAGGTTTAGGTTTATTTTTATTTGTAGTTTAGTTTATTTAGATTTAGGTTTTGATTTATGTTTAGGTTTAGGTTTATTTAGGTTTATTTAGTTTTTATTTTTTATTTTTAGGTTTAGGTTCATTTATTTTATTTTAGTTTATTTTTTATTTTATTAGGTTAGTTATTTATGTTTATTTATTTGGTTTATTTTAGTTTAGGTTTAGGTTTATTTTTTTTTAGTTTAGTTTTTTAGGTTTATTTAGCTTTTAGTTTTATTTAGTTTATGTTTTGGTTTAGGTTCAAGTTTAATTTTATTTATTTATTTAGGTTTTATTTTTATTTAGTTTAGGTTTAATTTATTTAGTTTATTTATTTATTTAAGTTTAGGTTTATGCTTACTTATTTAGTTTATTTATTTTTTTAGGTTTAGGTTTATTTATTTTTAGTTTAATATATTTAATTTTATTATTTTTGGGTTTAGGGTTTAGGTTTAGGTTTATTTTGTATAGCTTTAGTTTAGGTTTATTTTTATTTCTTTATTTAGTTTATTTATTTAATTTTAGGTTTCAATTTATTTAATTAGTTTATTTTATTTAGTTTATTTATTTTTTAAGTTTATTTATGTTAATTTATTTTAGTTTATTATTTATTTTAGTTTATTTTAAGTTTAGTTTTATTTTGTTTTATTTTATTTGTTTATTTTATTGGGTTTATGGTTTAGGTTTAGTTAATTTAGTTTAGGTTTATTTAGGTTTATTTTATATATTTATTTAGTTTATTTATTTAGTTTAGATTTTATTTAGGTTTTGTTTTATTTAATTTTATTTAGTTGTTTATTTTTATTTTTAGTTTAGTTTATTTAGGTTCAGTTTTGGGTTTATTTTTAGTTTAGTTTATTTTATTAGTAGTTTATCTATTTATTTTAATTTAGTTTATTTAGTTTAAGTTTATTTTAGGTTGAGGTTTTATTTAGTTTATTTTAGTTTGGGTTTTAGTTATTTATTAATGGGTTTATTTAGTTTATGTTTATTTTTATTTTATTTATTTATTATAGTTTAGGTTTATTTAGTTTATTTATTTATTTAGTTTATTTTTATTTATTTAAGGCTTAGGTTTATTTTTTATTTTAGTTTTAGGTTCAAGATTTTATTTTTAGTTTAGGTTTTATTTTAGCTTGGTGTATTTAATTTATTTTATTTTAGGTTTATTTATTTTAGGTTTAATTTAGGTTTATTTTAGTTTAGCTTGTTTATTTTAATTTAGTTTAGTTTATTTATTTATTTTTTTATAGGTTTCTGTTTAGATTAGTTTAGGTTTAGGAGGTTTAGGTATTTTATTTAGTTTAGGTTTATTTAGTTTCATTTAGTTTATTTAGTTTATGTAGAGTTTAGTTTAGTTTATTATTTTAGTTTAGGTTTTATTTAGTTTTTTTAGTTAGTTTATTATTTAGTTTAGTTTAGTATAAGTTTATTTTATTTATTTATTTTATTTTATTTATTTTATGTTTTATTTTAGGTTTAGGTTTAGTTTATTTACTAGGTTTAATTTTTATTATTTATTTTAGTATTTAGTGTTTTTTAGGTATTATTAATTTTTGTTTTAGTTTATTTTTATTATTATTTATTAGTTTATTTTAATTATTTCTTAGTTTATTATTATTTAGTTAGTTTGTTTATATTATTATTATTTAGTATATTTATTTGTGGTTTTATTTATTATTTAGTTATATTATAGTTTATTATTATTATATTATTTATTTTTATTAGTTTTATTTTAGTTTAATTTATTATTTTATTAGTTTAGTGTTATTATTTGTTATTTAGTTTTGGTTTATTATTTTTCATTTTATTATTAGTTTAGCTATTATTATTTACTTAGTTATTTATTTTAGTTTATTAGTTTATTAGTTTAGTTTATTATTTTAGTTATAGTTTATTATTAGTTATTTATTAATTATTTTAATTAGTTTTAGTTTATTATTTAGTTTAGTTATTTTTATTTTATTACTTAGTTTATTTATAGTTAGTTATGTTGGGGTTTAGTTTATTTTATTATTATTAGTTAGTTATTTATTAGGGTTTAATTTTTAGTTTATTTTTATTTTTATTAATGTTTAGTTTAGGTTTATTAGTTTATTTATTTCTATATTGTGGTTTTTTTATTTTAATTTAATTATTAATTTGTTAATTTGTTTAGTTAGATTTTTATTATTAGTTTATTAATTATTATTTAGTTAGTTTAGTTTAGTTAGTTTTATTAGTTTTTTGTTTAGTTTATTATTCATTTTTATTTATTATTAGTTTATTTTAGTTTTAATTAGTTTAGTTTTGTGTTTTATTAGTTTTTATTTGGGTTTTAGGGTTTGTTTTTTAGTAGGTTTAGTAGGTTTGTAGTTTAGGTTTATTTAGGTTTAGCATTTAGGGTAAGGTTTTTTTTTATTTTATTTTTATTATTTTAGATTTTGGTTTTTAGGGTTTGTTTTAGATTTATGGTTTTAGCTTTAGTTTGAGTTTTAGGATTGATTTGGTTTTAATAAAGAATAAATTTAGAATCATCATTTCTTCTTTTGATCTCATCAAGTAACACACTAAGTTTTCAAAGACACAAGTTTACAACATAGATAAAAAATGAGCAATGATGTATTAGCCCATAAGCAAAGATCGACCGCTCTTCTCAAATTCCCATGAGAACCACTCTCGAGTAGTTGGATCTGCCATCATATCTACAATCTTTCCCTCCACCACCACCATAGCTATAACCTCCGTCGCTCCTCCTACCTCCATAACCACCACTGCTCCAACCACCACCTCCATATCCACCAACACCTCTAGTTCCCCACCACCACTATTATAACCATCACCTCCACCACCAGATCTAGACTGAGCCTAGTTCATAGTGATGATCCTACTGTCAAGGTTCTGCCCATTCTTAGGGTTTAGGTTTAGGTTTAAGTTATTTGGATTTTAGGATTTATGTTTATTTTTAATATATTAGACATTAGGTTTAGGTTTAGGTTTAGGTAGGGGTCAGGGGATTTAGTGGTGTGGTGGGTGGTAGGGTTTTAGGGTTTATGCTGAGGGTTTAGGGCTAGGGTAGCATTTAATGTTTAAGGTGTGGTTTATGGTTTAGGGTTTAGATCCCAAAGTTTGGGTAATGGTTTTTAGGGTAGGGTTTAGGGTTTATGGTTTAGGATGTGTAGGTTTTTTTTAATTAAAAACCAGCAGGTTTAGGTTTTTAATTTTTTATTTTTATTTTATTTAGGTTTATTTTATTTTTATTTAGTTTAGTTTATTTATTAAATCATTTATTACTTTAGGTTTTTATTTTAGTTTTTTTAAGTTTAGGTTAATGTTTAAATTTATTTTTTAGTTGAGTTTTATTTTTATTTTATTTTTTAAGTTTAGGTTTTATTTTATATTTTTATGTTTAGGTTCACATTTTTATTTTATTTGTAGGTATACATTTTAGGTTTATTTTTAGGTTTTATTTTTTATTTAGTTTTAGGTTTATTTTTAGTTGAGTTTTATTTTTATTTTATTTTTTAGTTTTAGGTTTTATTTTTTTATTTTTGGGTTTATATTTAGGTTTTTTTATTTAAATTTTAGCTATTTTTTATTTTAGTTTTATTTAGTTTAGGTTTAGGTTTATTTTAGTTTATTTTATTATATTTAGTTTAGGTTTTTAGGTTTTAATTATTTTAGTTTATTTTATTTGAGTTTAGGTTTAGGTTTATTTTGTTTTATTTATTTTATTTTCATTTTGGTTTAATTTTTTTTAGTTTAGGGTTTAGATTTTATTTTTTATTTATTTTTAGGTTTAATTTTTAGGTTTATTTTTTAGTTTTAGGTTTTTATTTAGTTTTTATTTTACTTTATTTTAGATTTATTTTATTTTATTTTTTTTGTTTTATTTTATTATATTTAGGTTTTAATTCTTAAGTTTATCTCATTTCATAGTTAGTTTATGTTTTATTAATTTCATTTTTATATTTTATTTTATTTTATCTTATTAGTGGTGTTTATTTTATTTAGGCCTTTAATTTATTTATTTAATTTACTTTAGATTTTATCTTATTCCATGTTTAGTGCTGATCTGCCTCAGTTAGGGTCTTTGTGGCCCATGGTTTAGTGGTTTAGAGGTTTTAGTTTCAGGCCTAGGGCTTTAGTGCCTGTGGATTAGGGTCAGCATTTAGTTTATTACTTTAAGGGCCCAGGTCATGGAGTGGGGCTCAGGCTCAGTGGCCCAGTTTTTTGGGTAGCTCAGTGTGGGTGGGTGGCCTGGGTGGCCCAGGTATATGGTTAGGGTTTGTGGTCAGGGATGGTCAGGGTTTTGGCCCAGGGCAGGCCCAGAGTTTAGAGGGTCAGATGGCCTGGGGGGTTGTGGCCTGTGGTCAGATTGGTAGGTCAGGGCTCAGTGGTTATTTTTTTTAAATTCAAACCATTAAGTCCAGTTTATTTAGTTTATTTTATTTAGTTTGTTTATTTTATTATTTTTTTATTTAGGTTTATGTTTCAATTTATGTTTTTTTAATTTAGTTTTATTTTTATTTTATTTTTTAAGTTTAGGTATTATTTTAAATTTTTTTTAGTTTTAGGTTTTAGGGTTTTATTTTAAGTTTATTTTAGGTTTTATTTTAGTTTTAGTTTTAGGTTTAATTTAATTATTTAATTTTATTTAGTTGATGGTTTGGTTTAGGTTTAGGTTTATTTATTTAGTTTAGGTTTAGGTTTATTTATTTTATTTACTGAGGTTTAGGTTTTGTTTAGGGTTTAGGTTTTATTTTTTTATTTTAGGTTTTATTTGCTTTAGTTTTATTTTATCTTTTAAGTTTTTTATTTTTATTTTACATTTATTTTAATTTTATTTATGTTTTTTAGTTTTAGCTTTATTTTAGTTTTAGTTAGTTTAGGTTTTATTTATCTATTTTAGTTTAGTTTTATTTTATTTTATTTTATTTTATTTTATTTAAGTTTTTTAATTATTTTATTTTAGATTTTATTTAGTTTAGTCCATCAGCTTTGTGGAGGGTCAGTGGGTGGCCAAGGCTCTGGCCCAGGGTTTAGTGGCCCAGGGGCCAGGGCTCTGGGGTCCGGGGTTTGGGCTCAGGCCTGTGGTCCAAAGATCAGGCCGTCCAGTGGTCAGGGCCAGGGGGGTCAGGGTTGGGTCAGGGGCCCAGGGCCTAGCCAGGTCCAGGCCAGGGCCAGGGCTCAGGACATTATGGCCTAGGGTCAGGGCCTAGGATCTTTATTTGTGGGCCTCAGGTCAGTGATCCAGTGGCCTTGAGCCCATGGATGGTATGGCCCAGGGCTCAGGCCCAGGATTTAGCATCTAGGCCTCAGCCCAGGGCTAGGCCTGGGTTTAGATCATGATTAGGCCAGGACTGGGGTTGGGAGCCCAGGCCTAAAACCCAGTGCCTGAGCTCAGGTCCGTGGTTTAGGGCCTGATGGCCTGGGTGCCCAGCCCAGGTAGGGCCCAGTGGCCCAGGGTCAGGCCTAAGGCTTAATTTAGGGTTTGGCTCAGGGTTTATGGCCTTTAGGTCTTGTGGTTTTCCAGCCTGGTTTGTGAGTCTGGGTTTAGGGTCTACCCAAGATTTAGGGTCTTGGGTTTTATGGTTTAGGGTTTAGTGTAGGATTCCAAAGTTTATGGCCTAGGGTTTAGGCATAATTTCTTTAATCAGGCTCAGGTTTAGGTTTGTTTTTAAATTTTTTATGTTTGGTTTTTTTGGCACAGTTTAGGTTTATTTACTTTAGCTTTACTTTTTAGTTTATTTTAGTTTAGGTTTTATTTACTTTTTAGGTTTTATTTTTAGTTTAGTTTAGGTATTGGTTTATTTAGGTTTATTTTGTTAATTATTTATTTAGGTTTTTTTAGTTTAGGTTTTGGTTTAGTTTATGTTTTATTTTGATTTCATTTATTTTTATTTTAGTTTAGTTTAGGTTTTATTTTAGTTTAGTTCATGTTTATTTAGGTTTAGGTTTATAGGTTTAAGTTTTATTTATTTTCTATTTAGTTTATTTATTTTTAATTTTTTTAGAATGGTTTAGTTTATTTTATTTAGTTTTTAGTTTATTTAAATTAGGTTAAGGTTTATTTAGTTTATTTTAGGTTTGGGGTTTAAGTTTTATTGAGGTTTAGGTTTTAGTTTTATTTAGGTTTAGGTTTTATTTAGTTTATTTATTTTTCCTTTTACTTTTATTTTGGTTTATTTAGTTTAGTTTATTTAGTTTATGTTTTATTTTTATTTAGGTTTTGGTTTAGGTTTAGGTTTTATTTAGCTTTTATTTTAGGTTTAGGTTTAGTTTAAGTTTATTTTATTTTCATTTAGGTTTAGGTTTATTTTTATTTGTAGTTTAATTTATTTAGGTTTAGGTTTCAACTTAGGTTTAGGTTTTTAGTTTATTTTAGTATAGGTTTAGGTTTAGGTTTATTTTGATTTATGTAGTTTAGGTTTTTAATTTTTAGGTTTAGGTTCATTTATTTTTATTTTAGTTTCTTTTGTATTTTATTAGCTTAATTTCTTTAGATTATTTATGTTTACTTTTTTGGTTTATTTTTAGTTTAGGATTATTTATTTTTGTTTAGTTTAATGTATTTTTATTTTTAGGTTTAATTAGTTTTTAGTTTTATTTAGTTTAGGTTTAGATTTAGGTTTATTTTTATTTATTTATTTAGGTTTTAGTTAATTTAGTTTAATTTAAGTTTATTTATTTCGGTTTAGGTTTAGGTTTATTTATTTAGTTTGTTTATTTATTTATTTAGGTTTAGGATTATGTTTTATTTATTTTAGTTTATTTAGTTTTATTTTTTTTTGGGTTTAGGGTTTAAGTTTAGGTTTATTTAGAATAGTTTTAATCTAGGTTTATTTTTATTTCTTTATTTAGTTTATTTATTTAGGTTTTGGTTTAGGTTTAGGCTTTATTTAGTTTTAGTTTATTTTGGCTTTAGGGTTTAGGTTTAGGTTTAGTTTAGGTTTATCCTTATTTATTTATTTATTTAGTTTATTTTTTATTTATTTTTATTTAAATTATTTTATTTTAGTTTATTATTTTATTTATTTTTGTTCACTTTTTATTTTAGTTTAGGTTTAGGTTTTTATTTTAGGTTAGGTTTAGGTTTTTTTATTTTATTTTATTTTATTTATATCTATTTAGTTTAGTTTATTTATTTTATTTATTTAGGTTTATTTATTTATTTATTTAGTTTATTTATTTTAGTTTATGGTTTATTTTATTGTAAGTTTAGGGTTTATTTATTTTATTTAAAGCTTTATTTTTTAGGTTTAAGTTTAGGGTTTAGTTTATTTTAGTTTAGTTTGGTTTAGGTTTATTTTAGTTTAATTTTTTATTTAGTTTAGGTAATTTATTTAGTTTAGTTTATTTTATTTGTTTAGGTTTATTAAGGTTTATATTATTTAGTTTATTTTAGTTTAGGTTTTTTATTTTTATTTTATTTTTATTTTTTTTTTATTTATTTATTTTAGTTTAGGTTTATTTAGTTTATTTATTATTTATTTATGGTTTAGGTTTAGCTTTTTATTTTAGTTTTTAGTTTAGGTTTAAGTTTAGGTTTTATTATTTAGTTTAGTTTATTAAGTTTAATTTATTTAAATTTTTATTTTAGTTTATTTATTTAAGTTTAGTTTAGGTTTAGGTTTATTTTATTTAGTTTAGTTTATTTATATAGTTTTAGGTTTAGGATTATGTTTAGGTTTAGGTTTTAGATTTATTTTATTAAGTTTAGTTTATTTAGGTTTAGTTTATTTAGTTTTGGTTTAGGCTTTAAGTTTAGTTTAGTTTAGTGTTTAGGTTTAGGTTTAGGCTTATTTTTAGTTTAGTTTATTTAGTTTAGTTTATTATTTAGTTTAGTTTAGGTTTAGGTTTATTTTATTTATTTTATTTAGTTTATTTTTTAGGTTTTATTTTAGCTTTTAGGTTTATATTTAGGTTTAGTTTTGGTTTATTTATTTAGTTTAGGTTTAAGTTTTTATGTTATTAGGTTTTATTATTATTTAGTTTTTTTAGATTTTATTAGTTATTAGTTTAGTTTATTTATTATTATTAGTATTTATTAGTTTAGTTTAGTTTTTTATTTATTATTATTTGTTAGTTTCTCATGTTTATTATTATATTTACTATATTTATTTAGGTTTTATTTATTATGTTTATTATTTGTTTATTATTATTATTATTATTATTATTATTATTATTATTATTTTTAATTATTTGTTTTATTTATTTTAATTTATTATTAGTTTAATAGTTTTTAGTTGTTTATTATTATTTTAGTTTTTTAGTTGATTAATTTTAGTTATTATTATTAGTTATTATTTATTTAGTTAATTATTAGTTTAGTTAGTTTATTTTAGTTTAGTTATTAGTTATTATTATTAGGTTATTTATTAATAATTTAGTTAGTATTATATTTAGTTTTTAGTTGGTATTTTATATTGGGAGTTTATTTTATTGTTAATTATGTTTTAGGTTTATTAGTTAGTTTATTAGTTAGTTATTAATATTAGTTAGTTTTTAGGTTTAATTAGTTTTATTAGTTTATTTTAGTTATGATTTTTAGTTTAGTTTTTATTTATTTATTATTAGTAGTTTTATTTTAATTATTTATTTTTTTGTTTATGTTTAATTTGGTTATTAGTTTGTTTAATAGTTTAGTTAGTTTTGCTTTAATTATTATTAGTTTTTAGTTATTTATTTTAGTTAGTTTAATTTTATTAGTTTTTTTTTATTATTAGTTTTCTTTTATTAGTTTATTAATTTTAGTTTATTATTTATTAGTTTTAGTTTTAGTTAGTTTAGTTTTAGTGTTTCTCTTATTAGGGTTTTAGGGATTTAGGGTTTAGAGTTTAGGTTTGGGTTTTGGTTTGGGTTTTGTTTTTTTAGGGTTTAGGGTTTAGGGTTGTAGGCTTAGGGTTTAAGGATTAGAGTTAGTTTTAGGTTTAGCATTTAGGGTTAGGGTTGTTTTATTATTTTTAGAGTGTAGGGTTTAGGGTTGAGGTTTTAGGTTTAGGGTTCAGGTTTTTGGGCTTTAGTGTTTTTAGTTTTTTTTAATAAAGAACAAATTTAGATTCCACATTTCTTCTTTTTGATTTCATCAATCAAGTAACACACCAAGTTGTCAAAAACACAAGCGACGACATAGATAAAAAATGAGCATGCATAGAGCAAATCAAAATCCCTAGAAAATTAGAACCATCTCCATGATAAAGACAGGGTTCCATAAGCCAGATTGGGACCGCCATTCGCTTAGTTCCTAATAACCACCCTCTCAAGTAGTGGATCCACCATCATAGCTACAATCTCTCCCTCCACCACCACCATGGCTATAGCCTCCATCGCTCCTCCTACCTCCATAACCACGACTGGTCCGACCACCACCTCCATATCCACCAGGACCTCTAGATCCCCCACCACCACTGTGATAACCACCTCCGCCTTCGCCTCAACCGCTAGATCTAGACTGAGTCTGGTTAACAGTGATGTTCCTACCTTCAAGGTTCTACCCATTCTTATGGTTTAGGTTTAGGTTTAAGTTTATTAAGTTTTAGGGTTTAGGTTTATTTTTTAATTTATTTAGATACTTTAGGTTTAGGTTTAGGGTTTGGGGATTAGGGCTTAGTGTTTGGGATTTAGGGTTTAGGGTTTAGGGTTATGGTTTAGAGTTTAGGGTTTAGCATTTTAGGGTTTATGCTTTTAAAGTTTAGGTTTGGGTTAAGCCGGTTTAGTTTAGGGTTTGGTTTAGGGTTTGAGGGTTTGTGGTTTAGCATTTAGGGTTTAGGCTTAGGGTTTTGATGGGTTTAGGTAAGTTTTGTGTGGGTTTTGGGTTTGGGTTTTTCTTAATTAAGCAAACTAAGTTTAGGTTGTTTAGTTTATTACTTATTTATTTTAGTTTAATTTATTTTTTTATTTTTATTTATTTATTTTATTTTTATTTAGTTTATTTTATGCTTAGATTTATTTTTAAGTTTAGGTTTTATTTTATTTTTTAGGTTTAGGTTCGTTTTATTTTAATTTTTAGGTTTACATTTTAGGTTTTGTTTCGTTTATTTTTAGGTTTTTTTTAGGTTTAGTTGAATTTTATTTTTATTTTATTTTTTAGGTTTAAGATTTATTTTTTATTTTTAGATTTATGTTTAGGCTTTAATTTTATTTTTTTAGCTTTAGATTTTAGCTTTTTATTTTAGGTTTATTTTTTCATTTTAATCTTCGTGTTGTAATGCTAGGCTCATTTCTTTAGCCTATCTTTATCATTTGTCAAGCTTCAGTTTAGGCCTTTAATTATCTTTAGATTATTTACTTTGAGCTTCAGGTTTGTTTATTATATTTATTTCATTTTATTTTCCTATTCTTTTAACACCTTAGTTTTTACTCAGGCTTTATTTAGTTTATTCCTTTAGGTTTATTATGTTTTATTTTACATTTAGTTTTTATCTTATTAGGTTTCTAAACTAGTTTATTTATACATCATAGCTCTTATGTTTTATTTATTTTAGCTTTTATTTTATTTTATCTTTTTATTTTTATAATCTTTATTGGCCTTCATTTACTCTTTATTTTGTGGTCTTTAGGCTCTGTGGCCTAGGCCTTTAGGTTTTTGGCTTCAGTTGGGTGGCTCCTTGTATAGGCTTGCAGCCTTGTAGCCTATTTGTGTGGTTTAGCCTAGGGTCTCAGGTCTGGGCCATTAGTTAGGGCTCTGAGCTGTGGCCTATCTGGGTATTTAGATTTCAGGGTTTTAGAGTTTAGAGATTATGATTTTTTTAAAATTAAGCAAACCATAGTTTTAGTTTATTTAGTTTATTTTTATTCATTTATTTATTTTATATTTTATTTAGTTTTATTTTTTATTTTTAATTAGTTTATTTATTTCTTTAGATTTATCAATTTAGTTTGTGCTCTTATTTTAGTTTATTTTAGGTTTAGTTTTATTTTATGTTTATTTTTTTAGTTTATTTTATTTTATCTTATTTTAGTTTAGGTATTATTTTAATTTTTATTTAGTTTTAAGTTTTAGGATTTTATTTTAGGTTTATTTTATGTTTTATTTTAGTTTAGTTTAGTTTATTTTTTTGGTTATTTTATGTTTTTTATTTTTTTTTTTTGTTTAGATTATTTTAGGTTTAGGTTAGGTTTATTTATTTATTTTAGTTTAGGTTTAAGTTTTTTATTTTGTTTTAGTTAGAGTTTAGGTTTTCTTATTTCTTTAGTATTTAAGTTTATTTATCATTTTATTTTATATTCTTAAGCTCATTTTATTTTGTTTTATTTATTTATCTTTAGTCATTTTATTTTATTAGTTTTATTTTTTTAGTTATTATTTTATTTTTATTAGTAAGTTTATTTATCTTATTTATTTATTTTATCTTTATTTAGGCCTCAGCTCAGGCCTAGATTAGCTCATTTTTTTATCTTTATCTAGTCTTTATCTTTATCTTATCTTTGTTCTTTCTTCCTCAATTTTATTTTATCTTTATTCATTCCTTTTAGACCCAGTGGCTAGGCCCAGGGCTCATTATTAGCCCAGGCTCAGGGCCTAGGGCCTGTCAGCCTAGCTCAGGATCTTTGTGGCCTGTGGCCTCTTTAGGCTGCCTTTATCTTTGGGCTCAGTGGCTCTTCAGGTTCATGGCTCAGAGCCATCCTTGGCTCCTTTCCAAGGCTCATGCCCAGGGCCTAGTCAGCCAAGACCTTTCCTCAGCTCAGGGCCTGGGCTCAGGATGTCAGCCTCATAGGGCTCAGGCCTGGGCCTGGCCCAGGCCTCAGTGGCACAGGCCTTTGGGCTCAGGTTGCCTAAGCCCAGGCCTTAGGGCTCTTAGTGGCAGTGGTCTGTGGCTTCATCAGCCCAGGGCCTGTTTAGGGTCAGCACTATCAGTCATCTAGCCTAGGCCCAGGTCCATTGGCTCATTAGGCTGGCCCAGGGCCCACCATCTAGGGTCTGAGCCTAGGCCTAGGGCCTAATCGTGGCCTATTCTTGCCCAGGCCTTTAATGTAGATCTTATTTATCTAGCCAGGGCTATGTACATCTGGCTTTAGTCAGTTCAGGCCTATTATTTAGGCCTAGCTTTATCTAAATATTTTAGTCATGTTTATAGTTTTGATTTTTATCTTACCTAGCCTAGGTATAGGTTTATTTTAGGTTTATTTTATCTATTTTATATTTATTTTTATTTTTATTAGGCTTAGGTTTTATTTTTTATTTTTTATTTAGTTTTTATTTTAGCTTAGTTTTAGTTTTATTTTAGATTAGTTTTGTTATTTTGGTTTATTTTTTTTTAGGTTATCTTTTAGGTTTTAGGTTTTATTTATTTTTATTTATTTTACCTTTTTAGTTTAGTTTATTTTATTAGTTTTTAGTTTATTTAGTTTAGTTTGGGTTTTATTTAGTTTAGTTTACTCTTTTTGGGTTTTAGGGTTTATTTTAGTACATTTTTATTTTATTTATTTTTTCTTTTTATTTTATATTTATTTTATTTAGTTTAGTACATTTAGTTTTAGTTTTATTTTATTTAGGCTTAGGTTTAGGTTTTTTATTTTATTTATTTTATTTAGTTTCTTTTTATTTTATATTTTAGTTTAGGTTTAATAGGTTAATTTAATTTTATTTTGGTTTAGGTTTATTTTATTTGTAGTTTAGTTTTATTTTAGGCTAGTTCTTTTAGGTTTATTTAGGTTTATTTAGTTTTATTTTTTTTATTTTAGGTTTAGGTTCATTTATTTTCTTTTATTTAGTTTTTATTTCTTTTATTATTAATTTTGTTTATTTATTTTGGTTTATTTATGTTTATTTATTTGGTTTATTTTTAGTTTTAGGTTTTAGTTTTATTTATTTTTGTTTAGTTTAGTTTTTCTCTATTTTTAGGTTTATTTAGTTTTTTAGTTTATTTAGTTTAGGTTTTTTGGTTTAGTTTTGGTTTATTTTATTTATTTATTTAGGTTTTATTTTATTTAGTTTATTTTAGGTTTAGTTTAGATTTAGTTTTACTTATTTTGTTTATTATTTTATTTAGTTTATTATGTTTATTTTTTTTAATTAATTTATTTAGGTTTATGTTTTATTTTATTTTAGTTTATTTGGTTTTATTTTATTTTGGGTTTATATTTATTTAGGTTTATTTAGCATGTGCCTAGTTTAGGTTTATTTTTTATTTTTATTTGGTTTATTTATTTATTTTTTGATTAGGTTTATTTATTAGTTTATTTAGTTTAGGTTTAGGTTTTATAGTTCTTTTATTTTGGCCTAGGTTTGCTATTTAGTTTAGGTTTAGTTTAGTTTATTTTTATTTATTTATTTAGTTTATTATTTAGTTTAGATATTTTATTTTTGGGGTTTAGGTTTTATTTATTTTATTTATTTAGTGTAGTTTTATTTTAGTTTAGGTTTATTTAGTTTTAATTTAGGTGTATTTATTTATTTTAGTTTAGTTTATTTTATTTGGTTTAGGTTTATTTATTTAGTTTTAGTTTATTTTTATTTTTATGTTTATGTTTATTTTAGGTTTAGTTTTGTTTGGTTATTTTTTTATTTGGTTTATTTAGTTTTATTTTATATTTATTTTATTTTAGGTTTATTTTAGTTTATTTTTTTATTTTATTTTTACTTAGTTTTATTTTTTTAGTTTTTTATTTTTTGGTTTTTGGTTTATTTTATTTTATTAGTTTATTTTATTTAATTTTTATTTATTTATTTTTAGGTTTATTTAGGTTTATGTTTTATTTATTCTGTTATTATTTTATTTTAGTTTTAGAATTTTTATTTATGTTTAAGTTTATAGTTTGTGTTCATTTTAGGTTTATTTTTAGTTTATTTAGTTTTTTATCAGTGGTAGTTTAGTCATGGTCAGTTTATATTATTTATTTTTTAGTTTTAGTAGCCTAGCTCAGTTATTTATTATTTATCTTATTTAGTTATTTTGTGGTTATCACTCAGTAGGTTGGGTTTATTTAGGTTTATTTAGTAGGTTTTAGTTATGATACAGGTCTTATTTATGTGTTTATATTATTTAGTAGTTTATTTTTTTATTATTTTATTAGTTTAGTTTAGTTAGTTTTATTATTTATTATTAGTTAAGATCTATTATTATTAGATTTAGTATATTTGTTTCATTTTATTCTTTATATTACTTATTTATCATATTATTAGTTTAGTTATTAATTTTATTTAGTTATGTTTAATATTATCTTTAATAGTTTAGGTTAATTGTTATATTTAGTTTAGTTTATTCTTTCTTTTGTATTATTTATTTTATAGTTATTAGATTATTAATTTAGTAGTTATTAGTTTAGTAGTTATTATTATTAGTTTATTTTTAGTTTGGGTTAGTTTATATTAATTTATTAGTTTTAGTACCAATTATTTAGTTATTTTAATGTGCCATTTATGTTTAGGCTTAGCTATTCATAGTTATTATTATTAGCCTATTTGTCAGTGGTTTAATTTAGCTTAGTTTATTAGTTTTAGTTTTAGCTTGGTTTTAGTTTAGTTTTATTAGTTTTATTTGTTTAGTTTATTTTACACTTATTTATGTGGGTTTTGTTTATGGTTAATTTAGTTTATTTTTTAGTTTATCATTTATTATTATTAGTATTATTCTTAAGATTTTATTTTAGTTAGTTTATTTTTTATTTTATTTATAATTAGTTTTGTTTAGTTTATAATTAGTTTTAGTTTATTAATTATTTTAGCTTTATTATTTTGTTGTTAAGTTTTAGTTAGTTTAGTTTAGTGTTTTATAAGTTTTGTGGTTTGGTTTGAGTTTAGGTTTGTGGTTGGAGTTTATTTATGGTTTAGGGTCTCAGTTTAGTTGCAGGTTTCTGTTAGTTTGTGGTTTAACATTTAGGTTTAAGGTTTTTATCTTTCTATTTTTTTTTTTTAGGGTCTGTGGTTTAGATTTTGGGTTTTAGGTTAATTTTTTAGTTTGGGCTTTTCCTGTTTTGGTTTTTTTTAACAGAGAACAAATTCAGATACAACATTTCTTAGTTTTGATTTCATTAATAAACTAACACACAAGTTCTCAAAACATAAATGATGACAGATAAAAAAACCATGCATGAGCAAATTAACGTTCTAGAAAACTAGAATCGCCTTTACTTATAAAGACACAGCCCATAAGCATCGATCTACCATTCTTAAGTTTCTCTAGTTCCCATCAGAACCACTTCGACCTCTCGAATAGCGGGATCCGCCATCATATGTACAATCTCTCTCTCTGCCACCACCACGGTTAAAACCTCCGTCACTCCTACCTCCATAACCACCACTGCTCTGACCACCACCCCCACATCCACCAACGCCTCTAGATCCCCCACCACCACCACTGTGATAACCGCCGCCTCTACCTTCTCCTCCATCACCTCCGTCTTCTCCTCCACTGCCAAATCTAGATTGAGCCGCTTGACTGCATGTTCGCCAGGTTCTACCCATGTTTAGGTTTAGTTTAGATTTAAGTTTAGTTTGTGGTTATTTTTTTAATTTATTTAGATACTTTCAGTTTAGGTTTAGGGTTTGAGGTTTAGGGTTTAGGGTTTGGGGTTTATGGTTTAGGGTTTAAGGTTAGGGTTTAGGGTTTAAGGTTTAGGGTTTATGGTTTAGGGTTTTAGAGTTTAAGGTTTAGGGCTTAGGGTTTTTTTGGGTTAAGGGTTTAGGGTTATTTTTTTGTGGTTTAGCTTGTGGATTTTAATTAAGTAAACGGTAAGTATAGGTTTTCTAGTTTATTACTTATATATTTTTAGTTTAATTTATTTTAGTCTTATTTTGGTTTATTTTTATTTTATTTTATTTAGTTTATTTATGTTTAGATTTATTTTAAGTTTAGGTTTTATTTTTTTATTTCAGAGTTGTTTTATTTTAATTTTTTTAGTTTAAATTTAGGTTTTATTTTACATTTATTTTAGGTTCTATATTTTTTTAGGTTTTAGTTTATTTTTAGTTAAATTTTATTTTTTATTTTATTTTTTTAAGTTTAGAATTTATTTTTTATTTTTAGGTTTATGTTTAAGCTTTTATTTTATTTTTTTAGCTTTAAGTTTTAGCTTTTTATTTTTGGTTTAATTTTAGGTTTTAATTTTTTTTTAGGTTTATTTATTTTAGTTTATTTTATTTTATTTAACTTAGGTTTAGGTCTGGTTTTAATTATTTTAGTTTATTTTATTTGAGTTTAGGTTTAGGTTTATTTTATTTTTTTGGTTTAATTTTTATTTATTTTAGGTTTATTTTATTAGTTTAGGTTTTTATTTAGTTTTCATTTTATTTTATTTTAGGTTTATTTTGTTTTTTTACATTTAGTTTTATTTTATTTAAGTTTTAAATATTAAGTTTATTTATATTTCATATTTAGTTTATGTTTTATTTATTTTATAGTTTTTATTTTTATTTTATTTTATTTTTAAGTTTGGTTTAGGTTTGGTTTAGCTTTTATTTTACTTTATTTTATAATTTTATTTAGCTTAAGTTTATTTATTTATTTTATTTTAGGTTCCATTTTCTTTAGGTTTTTTAGGATTGTGGATTGGGTCAGTGGTGTGGCCTGTGGTCAGGTTGTGATTTAGTGGTTAGTGTCAGTTTATGGTTTAGGATTTCAGAGCTCATTTAGGATTGTGGTGGTTCAGTTTAAAGTTAGTATTTAGGTTGTGGGTCAGTGGTTTAGGGTCAGTGGCTCAGTGGTTTAGGGTTAGGTAGAGTGTTTAGTATGTGGTGAGATAGGTTTAGGGCAGGATTTAGGGTTTAGGGTTTAGGGTTTATGATTATTTTTTAAATTAAGTAAACCATAAGGTTTAAGTTTATTTAGTTTATTTTATGAGTTTATTTTATTTTTATTTTATTTAGGTTTATTTTTTATTTTTATTATTTTAGTTTATTTCTTTTAGATTTATTGATTTTAGTTTAGGTTTTATTTTAGTTTATTTTAGGTTTAGATTTTATATTTATTTTTAGTTTATTTTATTTTTATCTTATTTTAGGTTTAGGTATTATTTTAAAATTTTTTTGTTTAGTTTTAGGTTTTAGGATTTTATTTTAGGTTTATTTTTTGGTTTTCTTTTTTAGTTTAGGTTTAGGTTTATTTGTAGTTTATTTTATGTTATTTATTTTAAGGTTTATGTTTAGATTATTTTAGGTTTAGGTTTAGGTTTTATTTATTTTAGTTTAGGTGTTAATTTTATTTTGTTTATTTGAGGTTTAGGCTTTTTTTTTAAGTTTAGGGTTTAAGTTTTATTTATTATTTATTTTATTTATTTTTTTAGGTTTAAGTTTTATTTAGTTTTTTATTTTAAGTTTATTTTATTTTTTATACATTTAGTTTTTTTATATTGTTTAAGTTTTAGTTTTTATTTTATTTAGTTTAAGTTTATTTTATTTATTTATTAGTTTTATTTTATTTTATTTTAGGTTTAGGTTTAGTGATTTTAGGTTTTATTTATATCATTTATTTTATTAGGTTTAGGTTATTTTTATTTTAGGTTTTTGTTTAGGTTTAGATTTTAGTTTATGGTAGTGTAGGGAGTAGGGTTTAGGTTTAGGATTTTAAGGAGGGTTTAGGTTTAGGAGGGTTTAGGAGTTTAGGTTTAGTTTAGGTTAGTGGTTAGGTTTAGGGTTTTAGGAGTTTGTGGAGTTTAGGTTTTAGGTTTAGGGATGGTTAGGTCTTTAGTAGTTTTAGGGAGTTTTTAGGTTTAGGGGTTTATTTAGTTTAGCATTTAGGTTTAGGGTTTGGGTTTAAGCTTTAGGGTATAGGCTTTTTGGGGTTTAGGGTTAGTTTAAAGTTTAGAGTTTTAGGGTTTTAGGGTTTAAGGTTTAGGGTTTATGGTTAGGGTTAGGGTTTAGGGTTTAGGGTTTAGGTTTAGTTTAGGGTTTAGGGTTTAGGGTTTTTTTTTTTGAAACCCCATATAGGGGGAATTTTATTGCCACAAAAAAGGGTTACAAGGTCCTTAAAGGGGATAAACTCGAACTCGCTCAAAGTGCACAATAGGAGAAAATCCCTATCTAAGTACATCCAGAAGCAAAAGATACAAAGTGACTAACAAAAGTAAGCAAATGAAGGATGAGGGCCAATGTTCTACAGGAAGTGAGAATGCATGACACTATGGAGCAACCTGCAAGAGAAAAAGAGAAAAGCACCTGCAAGATTGTAGACAGGAAGAAGTTAGAGCAGTTAAAGTAGTATAGAGAAAATGATAAGTGAGAGCAGCAAAATCTGAAAATGGTAATAATAAAGAAGTGGGATAGAGGAGACTCAGTCACACCAAGTTGGGGCATATGCAAATATGAGCATCCAAACTTCAGCAGAAGGGTTACATCACAAGAGCTACTACCAAACCAAAATGGAGTGAAAGCATCACAGCCATCATAGCCAACAAACTCAGATAGACCATTTGATGAAGATCTTTAAGCCAAAATACTTGCAAGAATAGGCAAAAGTCAGATACACAAAAGTGGAAAGAGCAGCAAAGGGCAAAGTGGGTAAGGGGATCCCATGCCAAATATATGTCATCATATTAGGCTCCATGGCATGATAATCCCAACTCAAATGAAAGAGAGCCATCAATGTCAGGTCATCCATACTGGAAACTAGATCTAAAGGATAATAAATAGAAAATTTTGAAATCTACTACAAAAAAGCCAGGCAAAGACAAGAGAAAGGAATTAACCTCATTCCAATCATGTAGGACATTAATAAATATACATTCTTGGTAAACAGTCCAGTAAGCAGCTCAGGGTTATTTCCCATCAAAAGATAAGCAAAGAATGTAAGTAATGCAGCTCTTAACAACCTCCTTGTTTTAGAAAATTGAGAACAACAATTATAAAGGAAAACAACATACCCCAAGCCCAAATTACCACAGGAAATGGAAGTACAACAAGATAAGAAGAAAGCAAAGTGCTACTCCCACAGACAAATCCAATAAGAGACAATCGAGATAACCACGAAATAGTTTCCTTATGATCAAACTCATTAATCCATAACAATCCGAGATAATAGTGAAGGTGGCCATAAATCCACCCAATGAGATTAAACAATGCAAAGATTAAAATCAAGAGAGGCAAAAGTATAGTCACAATGATGCACAAATGTAGCATAAGCTAGGGAAAAATAGAAGATATGAAGTGAGTCCAAATTAAATGCACAAAAAAACCCAAAATAATCAAATTGCGGGAAACAACCAACAACCATAAAACAACCCGGATAAAGAACAAGATACCCCAAGCCCAAATGACCACAGGAAATGGGAGGACAACAAAGATAAGAAGAAGGTAAAGGGATATGATAACATCAAAAACCCAAAAGCCCATAACAGAAAGGACAGAAAATAGCCGAGAACCATAAAGACATCTTGAAAAAAGGACCCAAAATCCAAAGGCCATCGTGTAAGCAATAATCCAATTATTACCCCCACCAAATTTAAGCAAAATAACATCAAAATCAATCTACAAAATAGGATAGACAACCACAGCGAGAGGTGAACATAAGATTCAATGATCCATAACCAACCACCAAGATAAAAATACAACAAGTTGGCCAACATCCAACCCCATCAAAATGGAAGATGCTTTCCAAATAGAGAGGGAAAAGGCCTGGCCAAGGCAAGATGAGTAGAAAATGCAGCAGCAAGTGAAATCAGTTGCAGGCACAATAAAAAATCCCTTCCAGAAATGGGAAAATAGGCTTGCAGCTAAACCACAACCACAGGGTTGGCAAACTAAGAATCCATGAAGAAAACCCGATTCTGTATGGAGATAAGAATAAACAGAAAAACACATTCTGCGAAAGGGGAAAATAAATTAGCCAAAGTAATAACAAAACAACAAAGACCTGCTGAACAAGAAAGATAACCCAAGAATGAATAAAAGGAATCAAAGATCGAGAAGCCAACAAACAAGATAATAAAGAACAGCAAAAGTTGGCCAAAGAACCACCTAATACAAATAGATAATGCCTTAGAAAAAACCCAGAAAGAACCAACAAAAAAACCCTGACAGAAATCAATCTGAAAAACCATTAAGAAAGTCCAAACTTGCAAGAAGATAAGGACAAACAGGAGATAATTCCTCGAAGGTTGGAAGAAAGAGGTTACCCAAAGCAATCAGCAAAGCAACTCCAAAGCACCCTGCTGGACAAGAAGGACAACCCCACAAATAGCTTGCTAAACAGTGGAGTCCATGATCCAGATCAGCCAACAACCAAGATGATAATTAATAGAAAATTGGCCAAAAAAACCCCTAATGCAAATATATAACACAAAAGTAAAGTCCCAGTAGGATAGGAAAAGGATCAGGCCAAAGCTAGCTGAAATGAGATGATCACTAGAAGTCCAAAAGCTAATAAAAGAGACAAGCAACAAAGCAAAAGCTAGCAACCATTCAATAACCTCAAAAAGGTCCAGCTGATCAAGACAATCCAAAACCCAGAAGCATAAGCTAAAATCCAATTATGTAGTTGGGTAATCACAGTGGTGTGCATAATTTTAATAGAGCTAAAGGGGAGAAGACAACAGATTAGGTGATCAATTACAGCCCAAAAGCAAGCAGCAAAGTTAGTCAAGATAAAAACAAGCAACAAACAACCAAAAACCACAAGGTTAGCCTACAAATAGATATTAATTACAACAAAGGAAGTGTTGATTCTGCCCATACAGGATGGGAGGAGGGGATTAGCAATTACCATCAGCAAACCAACCCTAAGAGCATCCTGCATGACAAAAGGCCAAAAAATCCAACAACCAAACATTAAAACATCAGAATAAATATTGCATCCTACATAAGAAACACTAGGAAGTAACATTGATACAACATAGGTTACTAAGTGGTTCCAAGTCATCTTTGATAACCAGAGACACAAAATTTAATGCCAGCTAATCCCACAAAGATCACTAAAATTGGAAATCCGAGGTAATTCTAATCCATAATAAGGAGAAGAATATCGATAAGTTAGGACCAATCAGAGTTGAACAGAGGGATATCTGTTAAGCATTGATGCAAGGATCCAAGATTATAATTCCAAAATAAGGAAAGAAATATGTCCCTGTTGATCAAAAAATATAGCATCAACAAAAGAGCATTAAATAGTATATCTCCCTCCAAAATGAGTAAACCCCTTATCATTAACAATGGAGGCATTGTGAAGACCCCAAATTGGTGATAGTAAACCAACAAATAGATGTTACCAACAATTGACCAAGTGGGAGTATTAGGATGATGCATCAGTAAATTTGAGAGGTACAGTAACACTTTATCAGTGTAAGAAACAAAAGCAGGAAGCCCCAAATTAAAGAAAATTCAGTTAAACCAACAACACATGTCATAGAAATCAAAATATCAAGTAGTATCCAAGTGAAACATCAGCAAAAACCAAGAGAACAACAACACTGAATATAAAATGGGCATTCAGTTAAACATATATTGAACCAGATCAATCCCATAGGTTAGATTAATTTCTGAGATAAGAAAGCCCAGTATTGTCCAAATTAACCAAGCCACGCAAATGTTTGGGTAGGGTGAGTTGATCAAAGAAAATTATACCATACAATCTAGCTCCCAGATTGGCAAGGTAATCAGCACATGCATTACCCTCATGCCATACATGAGTGATGTTAAAATTAAATTGGGTAAGAAGAGCTCTAGTTTGCTTAAGAAGGTAGTATAATTCAGTGTTGCTCATTTTGATGGAAGTCAAAAGATCAATCAACAGAAGGGCATCCACCTCAATCCAAATATTGAGCCAACCATTTTGAAGGCAAATCTCAAGAGCGCTCAAAGAAAAGGAACAGAGCAAGAATTAAGGGGGTAAGCAAAAGCACATAGGACTTTACCATTAAGATTTCTGAAAATGCCACCACAACCTGAACCTTTATGAGAGACAGAGTCATTAGTGCTAATTTTAATAGTATGATCATGAGGTTTTACCCAATAAACAATCTTGTCATTTCTGCAGTAGGGTTGATCTGATAAGTTAAGACCCAGTTTATTAGCCACAAATTTACAGCCTTTGAATTGTTTGTAGTGAATGAGATTGGCATTAAATAAGTCACGAATTTTGTTTTTAATTCTAGAAATTATCCTCATGTGGTTCATGGGGATCTCAATGTTTTGCATCATTTCTCCACCATATGAACCAAATAAGAGTGATAAGTTATGACTTTAATGTGACCTTTAATAGTGTTGTCAAAATAAACTTCAAGAAGTTGATATAAAGTTAGGAGCCATTGAAAATGAAAATGTTAAAGAGATCATCATACCAAATCCAAAGTTTAGAAGCAATGCAACAAAGACATGATTCACATTCAATGTGAAAAGATTGACATTTTGAAGGTAATTGAAAACCTTTACCCCATAACAAGGAGTCAACAGGGATGAAGTTTTTCAAAATACTCCAAGTAAAGAATAAGAAGTAGGGATAGTATTCCAAAGTTTGAGAAACACATTGAAGAATCATGAGTTTCTTTAATGTGAAGCCAAACATTTTAAAGTTGAAATCACCATTTGAGAGCTTAAAGGATGATCTTGTAGTAGGAATGATAGGAATAGTAGTAAGTTTGTTCAATAGAAAAGAAGGAATATAATCAAGCTTACTATTGTTCCATATTATTCTCGCTAAAAAAGATTTCACTTTAATAGTAGCAGTGGAATGGGTAGAGAGTAAGTCATCAATGGACCCACATCCACTCCAATTATCTTGCCAAAAGAAGGAGGAGCCAGAGTTAATCCCCAAAAAATTAAGGATTTTGCATCCCATTTGACGGAACAAAGTCTTTTCCAAACAGAAGAATCTCTCACTTTATAGGGACAAATGAGGGGGTGCTTACCCTGACAATATTTATCAGTCATGAAATTAGCCCAAAGACTATTGTTACTCCCTTAAAGCATGAAGCAATTATTTGTGGAAAGTTAGAGAAGATCGAGTGGTTCTAGTGGAGATATTAGTGAACATTCTAGCTTTAAGGGATTTTTTTTAATAACGTTTGAAAAGGCCTATCTATGTGTATCTCCATCGAGAAGGGAGTGGTTGGTGATATTTAGAAATAGGGCAATATCATCAAAGCATTCTAATGGTGATTTCTCCTTCTTCAGTATTAGAGTTAGGTTGAGAAATTGGATTAGCATGGATATCACTCTATAGAGTAATAGAAGGAGAGGTTGTGACACCATTAATAGCACAAATTTCATTCTCATTTCCATGATGATTATTCAGATTTTGGTCCATCACCAAAGTATCAACATTTTTCAGAACAATTCTAGAATTAGTTTTGAGATTTTGATCTAACTTGAGATTCCCATTCAAATCACCATTATGATTCATATGAGTCAAGGGATTGTCTTGGCATGCCAAATTTTTACAAGTAGGAGTAATGGTAATTAAGTTATCATTAGTTTCATCATAAACCTCAATATCATTAGTTTTACCAAGCTCGATTGTTCTCCAATAGGAAAATCAGTAGATAGTAAAGGAGTAGGGGTAAGAGGGTGAGTTCCATTTTGAGTAGCTTTAGGCACATAAGAGAAATTATTAGTTTTTTTCATTTCCTAGAGTTGGATTAGGATCAATAATTTATTCTTTTTTAAGATTAGGGTGTAACACAAAGCATTTAGTGATCATGACCATGGATCTTACGATGTGTGCAAAAATAGGAAATTTTCAAATTCCATTTTGATTATACCCAAATTTTTTTGAAGATCCAAACTTCTTTAGGGTACTTTTTTGGTAATATCAATCTCAACCAAGATGTACATGGCGAGATCTCATGGTGGCTTGATCAATTTGAAGGGGCCTACCAAAGAGAGCCCCAACAGTAAATAGGACTTGATGGGTAACATAATGTATCCTCATGTTTGGAAAGGCTAGCCATAAAGGAGCAATAGGGGATTCCTCTTTGACATCAAAAAGAGGTGACCATTTCAAGAGCCTCATTTGACAATTGTACACAAAGTAGGAGCGGAGCAAAGACTCTTGAGTAGTCTAAATCATTTGATAGAATAAGGATATGCCTAGGATCGATCAACGAGTGAAAACTCAGAAAGCTTTAGGCTATGAAAGAAGGATCAGATATTGTCAAGAGTTGGGCGACGTAAGGAAAATTTTCCAACTAATGAAAATTCAAAGGGCTTTGCCAATTTTTCCACAATAAGATCTAAGCACATTACAGTCAACATTCTTTAGAAGGAAGTTGAGATTAAGTTAACCAAAGCATTAGAGCAAGTGTTCTTACCAGATAATGCATCCTTGAAGGACTTAATAGCGGTAGATAACGGATGAAGTCGGATCAAATTACATGATCGAGAAGGCTTAGCGATGCCTCAAGTTTAATGAGCTTCGTTGCGAAGCGCCTCGCCATTGTAAGATCAAAGAAAAATCACATAAGCGGCCAAACCAAAAGTAATAAACCAGAAAATATGATCGGGGAAGGTCGAGGAGCAGCCAAACCACAAGAAAAATGAAAGGGAACACGAAATTGCCAGAGAGAGCCACGACCGAGAGGAGAGGAAGGGTTATGGTTTTGGGATGGGTTTAGGGTTTAGGGTTTAGGGTTTTTTTAGGGTTTAGGGTTTAGGGTTTATGGTTTATGGTTTAGGGTTAAGGGTTTAGGGTTTTACGATTTAGGGTTTGGGGTTTAGAGTTTAGGGTTTAGAGTTTAGGGTTTAGGGTTTAGGGTTTAGGGTTTAGGGTGTTTTATTTTAATTAGGTTTAAGTTTAGGTTTAAGTTTTTCTTTATGTAGTTTAGGTTTCGATTTAGGTTTAGGTTTAGGTTTATTTATTTATAGTTTAGTTTATCTTTTAAATTTTATTTTTGTTTATGTTTTATTTATTTTTTAGGTTTTTATTTTTAGTTTAGTTTAGGTATAGGTTTATTTACGTTTATTTTATTATTTATTTATATAGTTTATTTTTTTTAGTTTAGGTTTAGGTTTAGGTTTATGTTTTACTTTTTATTTTAGTTTTTTTTTTATTTTAGTTTAGTTTTAGTTTTATTTTAGTCTAGTTTATGTTTATTTTGGTTTATTTTTTTAAGTTGAGGCTTACTTTAGGTTTAGGTTTTAATTATCTTTTATTTTTATTTTTTAGTTTTTTTAGTATAGGGTTAGTTTATTTTATTTAGTTTTTAGTTTAGGTTTAGGTTTATTTAGTTTAGTTTTGTTTTTGGGTTTAGGTTTTATTTAGGTTTAGGTATAGGCTTTATTTATTTTTTCTTTATTTATATTTTTGTTTATTTTGTTTAGTTTAGTTTTTATTTTTATTTAGGTTTAGGTTTAGGTTTAGGTTTTATTTAATTTATTTTATATAGTTTTTATTTTAGGTTTAGGTTTAGTTTAGGTTTATTTAATTTTTATTTTGGTTTAGGTTTAATTTTATTTGTAGTTTAGTTTATTTAGGTTTAGGTTTAGGTTTATTTAGGTTTATTTAGTTTAGAATTTTTATTTTTTTGGTTTAAGTTCATTTATTTTTATTTTAGTTTTTATTTTTATTTTATTAGTTTTGTTTATTTATTTAGCTTTATTTATGTTTAATTATTTGGTTTATTTTCAATTTAGGTTTTGGTTTATTTATTTTTGTTTAGTTTAGTCTTTATTTAGGATCATTTAGTTTTTGGTTTTATTTAGTTTAGGTTTTTGTTTAGGTTTATGTTTTCTTTATTTATTTATTTAGGTTTTATTTTATTTAGTTTAGTTTAGGTTTAGGTTTAGATTTAGGTTCATTTATTTGGTTTAGTTATTTATTTAGGTTTAGGTTTATGTTTATTTATTTAGTTTATTTATTTATTTAGGTTTAGGTTTAGGTTTTATTTAGTTTAGTTTATTTAGTTTTATTTTATTTTGGGTTTAGGGTTTAGGTTTAGGTTTATTTAGTATAGGTTTAGTTTTATTTCTTTATTTGGTTTATTTATTTACTTTTAGGTTTAGGTTTATTTATCTAATTTATTTAGGTTTAGGTTTAGGTTTTATTTAGTTTTGTTTATTTAGTTTTTATTTTATTTTGGGTTTAGGATTTTGGTTTTGGTTTATTTAGTTTAGGTTTATTTTTAGTTATTTATTTAGTTTATTTATTTAGTTTAGTTATTTTATTTTAGGTTTAGGTTTTATTTGGTTTTATTTAGGTTAGGTTTAGTTTATTTTTAGGTTTAGGTTTTGGGTTTAGGTTTATTTAGTTTTATTTTAGGTATAGGTTTAGGTTTATTTTAGTTTAGTTTAGTTTATTTTGTTTATTTATGTTTAGGTTTATTTAGGTTTAGATTTTTAGTTTAGGTTATTTAGTTTAGTTTAGGTTTATTTAGGTTATTTTTTTATTAATTTAGGTTTAGGTTTAGGCTTAGGTTTATTTTAGTTTTAGGTTAAGGTTTTGGTTTTAGGTTTAGTTTAGGTTTTATTTTTAGTTATTACTTAATTTATTTTTTTATTTAGGTTTATTTATTTAGGTTTAGGTTTTTTTTTTATTTTGTGTAGTCTATTTATTTAGTTTAGAATAAGGTTTAGGTATATGTTTAGGTTTAAGTTTAGGTTTAGGTTTAGGTTTAGGTTTAGGTTTAGGTTTATTTTATTTAGTTTAGGTTTAGTTAGTTTTTATTTAGTTTATTTAGTTTAGTTTTAGGGTTTAGGTTTAGTTTAGTTTAGGGTTTGCGTTTAGGTTTAGGTTTATTTAGTTTTATTTTTAGTTTAGTTCATTTAGTTTAGTTTAGATTTAGGTTTATTTTATTTATTTATTTTATTTAGTTTATTTTTTTTAGGTTTTTTTATTTTTTGTTTTAGGTTTAGATTTAGGTTTAGGTTTAGGTTTATTTATTTAGTTTAGGTTTTAGTTTTATGTTATTAGGTTTTATTATTATTAAGTGTTCTTTTAAGTATTATTAGTTTTAGTTTAGTTTATTTTCATTATTATTATTTATTAGTTTATTAGTTTAGTTAGTTTTATTAGTTTATTATTATTAGTTGTTTCTTGGGTTTGTTTTAATTATTATTGATTTAGTATATTTATTTAGGTTTATTTATTATTTGGTTTATTATTACTTAGTTTATTATTATTATTATTAGTTTAGTTATTAGTTTTTTTAGTTTAATTTATTATTAGTTAATTAGTTTAGTGTTAGATGTTATTAATTATTTAGTTTTAGTTTTTTAGTTTCTTTAGTTTTATATTAGTTTTAGTTATTATTATTTAGTTAGTTTATTAGTTTATTAATTTAGTTTAGTTATTATTTTTAGTTATTAGTTACTTATTATTATTATTAGTTTTTTATTAATTATTTAGCTTGTTTATTAATTTTTAGTTTATTATTAGTTTTTTGGTTTAGTTAGTTTAGTTATTATTAATTTAGTTATTGGGTTTAGTTTTATTATTATTTAGTTATTTAATAGGTTATTTATATTTAGGGTTTAGGTTTATTTATTAGTTATTATTATTAGTTAGTTATTTATTAGGGTTTAATTTAGTTAGTTTATTAGTTTAGTTTTAGTTAATAGTTTAGGTTTAGTTTAGTTTTTATTAGTTTTATTTATTTAGTTTATTTTTACTTAGTTTATTAGAGGGTTTTTTGTTTATGTTTAATTTAGTTATTAGTTTGTTTATTAGTTTTGTTAGTTTTTATGAACATTAATTTCTTAATTTCTTAGTATTTATTTAGTTAGTTTAGTTTAGATAGTTTTATTAGTTTTTATTTTAGTTTATAATTCATTTTTGTTTTAGTTTATAATTAGTTTTAGTTTATTATTTGTTAGTTTTAGTTTTAGTTAGTTTAGTTTAGTGTTTTATTAATTTCTTATTAGGGTTTAGGGTTTAGGGTTTGGAGTTTAGGGTTTAGGGTTTAGGGTTCTAGGTTTAGGGTTATAGGTTTAGGGTTAGTTTTAGGGTTTAGCATTTAGGTTTAGGGCTTTTTATTTTTTTTTATATTTTTATTAATTTTTGGGTTTAGGGTCTATTGTTTAGGTTTTGGGTTTTAGGTTCATTTTTTTAGTTTGGGCTTTTGGTTTTTTGTTTTTTTTAACAGAGAACAAATTCAGATACAACATTTCTTAGTTTTGATTTCATCAATCAACTAACACACCAAGTTCTCAAAGACATATACATATAGATAAAAAATAAGCATGTAGAGCAAATCAACGACTCTAGAAAACTAGAACTGTCGCTATAAAGACAGTTCCATAAGAAGCGGTCGGATTAGCCATTCTTGGGTTTCTAGTTCCCATCGGAACCACCTGATCCCCAACATATCTACAATCTCTCCCTCCACCACCACCACGGCTAAAACCTCCGTCACTTCTCCTACCTCCATAACCACCACTGCTTCGACCACCACCTCCATATCCACCAATGCCTCCAAATCCTCCACCACCACTGTGATAACCGCCGCCTCTGCTTTCGCCTCCACCGCCTCCGCCTCCGCCTCCACCACCAAATCTAGATTTAGCCTGGTTGACGGTGATGTTCTTTTCGTCAAAGTTCTGCCCATTTTTAGGGTTTAGGATTAGGTTTAAGTTTATTAGGTTTAAGGGTTATTTTTTTAATTTATTTAGATACTTTCAATTTAGGTTTAGGGTTTGGGGTTTAGGGTTTAAGGTTTAGGGTTTATGGTTTAGGGTTTAGGGTTAGGGTTTAGGGTTTAGGGTTTAACATTTAAGGTTTAAGGTTTAGGGTTTAAGTTTGGATTTATACTGTTAGGGTTTAGGTTCTAGGGTTAGGGTTATGGTTTAAGGTTTAGGGCTTAGGGTTTAGGGTTTAGGGTTTAGGATTTAGAATTTAAGGTTTAGAGTTTTGGATTTAGGATTTAGGGTTATTTAGGGTTTAGGGTTTAGGGTTATTTTTTTGTTTAGGGTTTTGGGGTTTGGGTTTAGGATTTTGGATTTACGGTTATGTTTTAATTAAGCAAACTGATAAGGTTTGGTTTATTTAGTTTATCTTTTATATATTTTAATTTATTTTATTTTTTTACTTTTATTTAGGCTTATTTTTTATTTTTATTTAGTTTAATATATATTTTTAGGTTTATTTATTTTAGTTTAAGGTTTTATTTTAGTTTTTTTTAGGTTTAGGATTATGTTTAGATTAAATTTTTAGTTGAGTTTTATTTTTATTTTATTTTAAGTTTAGGTTTTTTTATATTTTTTAGGTTTAGCTTTTATTTATTTTTTTTAGGTTTACATTTTGGTATTTAGTTTAAGTTTATTTTTAGGTTTTATTTTTTATTTAGGTTTAGTTTTATTTTTAGTTGAGTTTTATTTTTCTTTTATTTTTTAGGTCTAGGTTTTGTTTTTTAGTTTTAGGTTTAAGTTTTGGTTTTATATTTTAGATTTAGGTTTTAGGTTTTATTTTAGGTTTTAGGTTTAGTTTAGGTTTAGGTTTAGTTTATTTATTAGTTTAGGTTTTAGTTTATTTAGTTTAGGTTTATTTAGTTTAAGTTTAGGTTTTGGATTAGGTTTTAGGTTTAGGTTTATTTTAGGTTTACTTTATTTAGGTTTTAGTTTATTTAGTTTAGTTTAGGTTTAGTTTTTTATTTAGTTTATTTTAGGTGTAGGTTTAAGTTTATTTATTTTTTAAGTTTATTTATTTTAGTTTAGGTTTTAGTTTTAGTTTATTTAGTTTTATAGTTTAGTTTATTTAGTTTTCTTTAGGTTTAGGTTTATGTTTATTTATTTATTTATTTTATTTATTTTTTTAGGTTTAGGCTTTGGTTTAGGCTTTTAAGTTTATTTATTTAGTTTTAGGTTTACATTTAGGTTTAATTAGTTTAGTTTTGGTTTATTTATATTGTTTGATTTATTTAGTTTATTTAGGTTTAGGTTTAGGTTTATTTAGTTTAGTTTAGTTTATTTCTTTTATTTTTATTTAGATTAGTTTATTTTTTTTTGGTTTAGGTTTACGTTTTAATTTAGGTTTATTTAGGTTTATTTTTAATTTTAGGTTTAGGTTTATTTATTTATTTTAGTTTAGGTTTATGTTTATGTTTATTCTATTTAGTTTAGGTTTAGGTTTAGGTTTAGGTTTATTTAGTTTATTTAGTTTAGTTTATTTTGATTATTTAGTTTAGGTTTAAGTTTAGGTTTAGTTTAGGTTTTGGTTTATATTTAGGTTTAGTTTAGGGTTTAGGTTTTATTTAGGTTTATTTAGTTTAGTTTATTTATTTTTTAATTTAGTTTTATTTATTTTAATTTATTTATTTTAGGTTTAGGTTTAGGTTTAGGTTTAGGTTTAGGTTTAGGTTTAGGTTTAATTTATTTAATTTATTTAATTTATTTATTTAGTTTATTTTAGTTTAGTTTAGGTTTATTTAGTTTATTAGTTTCATTTATTTTAGTTAAGGTTTAGGTTTAGGTTTGGTTTAGGTTTAGGTTTAGTTTAGCTTTAGGTTTAGGTTTAGATTTAGGTTTAGGTTTAGGTTTTATTGTATTTTTTAAGTTTATTGTTAGGTTTAGGTTTAGGTTTAAGTTTAGGTTTATTTAGTTTAGGTTTAGGTTTATGTTTTGTTTAGGTTTAGGTTTTTAGGTTTAGGTTTACTTTTATATAGTTTATTTAGTTTATCTTTAGGTTTATTTAGCTTTTAGTTTACTTTAGTTTATTTTTAGGTTTATTTATTTAATTTAGTTTATTTAGGTTTAAGTTTAGGTTTATTTTAAGTTTTAGTTTATTTATTTTATTTTTTTGTTTAGTTTATTTTAGTTTGGGTTTAGGTTTAGATTTAGGCTTATTTTATTAATTTAGGTTTATTTTTAGTTTTGTTTAGGTTTAGGTTTATTTTAGGTTTAAGTTTACTTATTTTTTATTTAGGTTAGGCTTATTTTATTTAGGTTTAGGTTTAGGTTTAAGTTTAGATTCATTTTAGTTTATTTTTTTTAGAATTAGGTTTAGATTTTGGTTAAGGTTTAGGTTTAGGTTTTTTTTGGTTGAGTTTAGCTTAGTTTAGGTTAAGGTTTAGGTTTATTTCAATTTAGGTTTAATTTAGTTTAGGTTTATTTATTTAGTTTAGTTTAGTTTATTTATTTTAGGTTTAGGTTTAGATTTAGTTTAGGTTTATTTTAGTTTAGTTTAGTTTATGTTTTTAGGTATTTTGAGTTTAGATTTAGGTTTTATTTTTTTAGTTTAGTTTAGGTTTATTTAGTTTATTAGGCTTACGTTTTTTTAGTTTAGGTTTAGGTTTTTTTAATTTATTTATTTAGTTTAAGTTTTTTTAGGTTTAGGTTTAGGTTTAGGTTTAGGTTTATTTATTTAAGTTTAGTTTGTTTATTTTAGTTTATTTATTTAGGTTTAGGTTTAGGTTTAGATTTATTTTTATTTTAGGTTTAGGATTGTTTTTATTTAGTTTAGTTTATTTAGTTTTAGTTCATTTAGGTTTAAGTTTATTTAGTTTTGTTTTGGTTTAGGTTTATGTTTACATTAGGTTTAATTTTTTTTTAGGTTTAGGTTTATTTTAGGGTTAGGTCTATTTAATTTAGATTTAGATTTAGGTTTATTTTAGGTTTAGGTTTAGGTTTATTTATTTTAGGTTTAGGTTTAGGTTCATTTTAGTTTAGTTTAGTTTATTTATTTAGGTTTAGGTTTAGGTTTTAGTTTATTTAGGTTTATGTTTAGGTTTAGGTTTAGGTTTAGGTTTTAGGTTTAGTTTTAGGTTTATTTTAGGTTTTATTTAGTTTAGTTTAGTTTAGTTTAGTTTAGGTTTATTTTATTTAGTTTAGGTTTAGGTTTATTATATTTATTACATTTTTGTTTAGTTTATTTTAAGTTTAGGCTTAGATTTTGGTTTTAGGCTTATTTAGTTTAGTTTAGGTTTATTTTAGTTTATTTTATTTAGTTTATTTAATTTATTTATTTAGTTTAGGTTTAGGTTTATTTATTTTATTTTATTTTATTTTATTTATTTAGTTTAGATTTATGTTTAGGTTTATGTTTATTTTATTTAGTTTTTTTATTTTATCAGTTTACTTTCTTTAGTTTAGGTTTATGTTTAGGTTTAGGTATAGGTTTTGGTTTATTTAGTTTAGCTTATTTTAGTTTAGGTTTATTTAGTTTAGTTTAGTCTAGGTTTATTTTTTTATTTATTTAGTTTAGTTTTATTTTAGTTTATTTTTAGTTTAGTTTAGGTTTAGGTTTATTTATTTAGTTTTGTTTATTTAGTTTATTTTTAGTTTAGTTTATTTTCTTTTTATTTAGTTTAATTTAGTTTAGGTTTAAGTTTAGGTTTATTTAGGTTTTATTAGTTTAGTTTATTTAGTTTAGTTTAGGTTTAGGTTTAGGTTTAGGATTAGGTTTAGTTTTTAGTTTAGATTAAATTTAAGTTTAGGTTTAGGTTTAGGTTTAAGTTTTATTTTATTTTTATTTAGGTTTATTTATTTAGATTTTGGTTTATTTATTTAGATTAATTTATTTAGTTTATTTTATTTTATTTTATTTATTTAGTTTACATTTATTATTTTAGTTTAGTTTAGTTTTTTTTTTTAGGTTTAGGTTTAGGTTTAGTTTAGTGCATTTATTAATGTTATTTAATTTAATTTAGGTTTTAAGTTTTACTTAGTTTATTTTTTTAGTTCAATTTTTATTTATTTATTTAGTTTAGTTTAGTTTAGTTTATTTAGATTTATTATTTATTTATTAAGCTTAGGTTTTGCTTTGGGTTAATTTAGTTTAGGTTTATTTAGGTTTAAGTTTTATTTAGTTTTTTTATTTAGGTTTATTTTTAGTTTAGGTTTTTTTATTTAAGCTTAGGTTAGGTTATTTTAGGTTTGTTATTTTTTATTATTAGTTTTTTTTATTTGGTTTATTTTATTTAGTTTAGGTTTTTTTATTTTAGTTTATTTTTATTTTATTTATTTATTTTATTTAGTTTAGTTTATTTATTTTGGGTTTATTTTTATTTAGGTTTTAGGTTTAGGTTTAGGTTTAAGTTTATTTTTTATTTTAATTTTAATTTATTTATTTAGTTTAGTTTAGGTTTAGGTTTAGGTTTATTTTCATTTAAGTTTTTATTTAGTTTATTTAGTTTAGGTTTATTTATTTAGTTTAGTTTATTTATTTTTAGTTTAGGTTTAGGTTTATTTAGTTTAGGTTTAGTCTATTTTATTTTAGTTTATTTTATTTATTTAGGTTTAAGTTTATGTAGTTTAGGTTTAATTTTCTTTAGTTTAGTTTAGTTTAGTTTAGTTTATTTTTAGTTTAGGTTTATTTATTTAGTTTAGGTTTTATTTATTTAAATTAGGTTTTTTTATTCAGTTTAGTTTTTATTTATTTAGTTTATTTTTAGGTTTAGTTTATTTAGTTCAGTTTCTTTTATTTTAGTTTAGGTTTACGTTTATTTAGGTTTATTTAGTTTAATTTAGATTAATTAATTTATTTAGTTTATTTTAGTTTATTTAGTTTAGGTTTGGGTTTAAGTTTAGATTTAGGTTTAGGATTAGTTTAGTTTAGTTTAGTTTATTTTAGCTTAGTTTATGTTAAGGTTTAGGTTTAGGTTTATTAAGTTTAGTTTATTTATTTTTAGTTTTTATTTTATTTTATTTATATTATGTTTATTTGTTTTTTTTTGTTTTTTTCATTTTGGTTTAGGTTTAGGTTTATTTTATTTAGTTTAGTTGAGGTTTAGGTTTAGGGTTTACGTTTAGGTTTAGGGTTTAGGGATTAGCATTTAGGGTTTAGGTTTTAGCATTTAGGGTTAGGGTTTTTTTTGAATTTTTTTATTTAGGGTTTAAGATTTTTTAAGGTTTAGGGTTTAGAGTATCGAACTTTTTAGGGTTTAGTGTTTAGGGTTGTTAGTTTTGGGTTTAGGGTTTAGGATTAATTTTAGGGTATAAGGTTAGGATTTTTTTATTATTTATGGTTTAGGGTTTAGGGTTGTAAGTTTAAGGATTTGGGTTTAGGATTTGTTTTAGGGTTTAGGGTTTTGGGTTTAAGGTTTAGGATTCAGTGTTTAGGGTTTAGGGTTTAGGGCTTTTTTTAAATTAGTAAACCGGTAGGTTTAGGTTTATTTAGTTTATCTAGTTTATTTTATATTTATTTTATCTTATTTTATTTTTTTATTTAGGTTTATTTATTTATATAGTTTAGTTTATTTTTTTTAGGTTTATTTATTTTAGTTTAGGTTTTTTATTTTAGTTTATCATCCAGGTTTAGGTTTAGGTTTATGTTTATTTTTAGTTTAGTATTATTCTTATTTTATTTTTTAGGTTTATGTTTTATTTATTATTTTTAGGTTTAAGTATGGATATTTTTTTTTTTAGGTTTAGGTATTAGGTTTTTATTTTAGGTTTATTTTTAGGTTAATTTTTTTAGTTTAAGTTTAGGTTTATTTTTAGTTTATTTAGTTTAAGGTTTAGGTTTAGGCTTCATTTATTTTAGTTTAGTTTATTTAGTTTAGGTTTAGGTTTATTTTATTTTATTTATTTTAGGTTTAGGTTTTTTTTAGTTTAGGGTTTAGGTTTTATTTTTTACTTATTTATAGGTTTTTTTAGGTTTATTTTTTAGGTTTAGGTTTTTATTTAGTTTTTATTTTATTTTATTTTTCTTTTACATTTAATTTTTATTTTATTTTTTTATTTTTCTTTTTTAGGTTTATTTTATTTTTTTAGTTTAGTTTAGTTTTTTATTTATTTTATTTTAATTTAGGTTTTTTTTTAATTTTTTTAGGTTTAGGTTTAGGTTTAAGTTTAGGTTTAGGTTTAGGTCTTAGTTTAGGTTTTTATTTCATTTTATTTTTTTATTTAATTTAGGTTCATGTGTTTTTATTTATTTTATTTTTAGATTTTATTTAGTTTAGGTTTAGGTTTTTAGGTTTTAGGTTTTAAGTTTTTTTTTAGGTTTTGGGTTTTATTTAGATTTTGGGTTTAGGGTTTAGGGTTTAGGGATTGGGGTTTATTATTTAGTGTTTAGGGTTGTAATTTTAGGGTTTAGGTTGTAGGATTTAGGGTTTTGGGTTTTGGATTTTGGGTTTTAGGGTTTAAGGTTTCGATTTAGGGTTAAGGGTTTTAGGTTTTAGGGTTCAGGGGTTAGGGTTTAGGGTTAGTTTTAGAGTTTAGGGTTTTATTTTATTTATTTTTGAAAAAAAATTAAGTAAACCAGTCGGTTTAGGTTTATTTAGTTTATTTTTTATTTATTTTAGTTTTTTTTTAGGTTTATTTTTATTCTTATGAGAATTTGACACATAATAGAATAATGGACATAGATTCATGTATTAGTGGATAAAGGCTTGTTGTTCTTGTTGGGTTTATTTTTATTCTTATTTAGTTTAATTTATTTATTTTAAGTTTATTTATTTTAGTTTAGGTTTTTTGTTTTAGTTTATTTTTTTAGTTTAGGTTTAGGTTTAGGTTTATTTTGTAGTTTATTTTTATTTTTATTTTTTTTTAGGTTTAGGTTTTATTTTTTATTTTTTATTTTATTTTTTTATTTTATTTTATTTTTAGATTTTTTAGTTTTGGTTTAGGTTTATTTCTAGTTTATTTTATTTGGGGTTTAGGTTTAGTTTATTTTAAGTTTAGGTTTAGGTTTTATTTATTTTAGTTTAGTTTATTTTAGTTTAGATTTAGGTTTATTTTATTTTATTTATTTTAGGTTTAGGTTTTTTTTAAGTTTAGTGTTTAGGTTCTTTTTATAATTTATTTTTGGGGTTTATTTTCATATTTATTTTTTAGGTTTAGGTTTTTTTTAGTTTTAATTTATTTTATTTTAGGTTTTTTATTCTTATTTTATGTTTGGGTTTTATATTAGGGTTTAGGGTTTTCTAGTTTAGGGTTTTCTAGTTTAGGGTTTTGGGTTTACGGTTTAGGATTTAGGGTTTAGGATATAAGTTAGTTTAGGGTTTAGGTTAGTTTAGAGTTTAGGTTAATTTAGGATTTAAGGTTTAGGGTCTATGGTTTTAGGGTTTTTAGGGTTTTTAGGGTTTTTAGGGTTAAAGGTTTAGGGTTAAGGTTAGGGTTTAGGGTTTAAAGTTTTTTTTAATAGAGAACAAATTCAGGTTCAACATTTCTTCTTTTGGATTGTATCAACCATGTAGGAGACCAAGTTTTCTGATACAAGTGGCGACATAGATAAAAAATGAGCACAAGCAAAAACAGATAAGTAGAACCGTCTCTTTGTAAGACACAGTCCATATAGTGGTCGGTCGTGCTTGGTTCTCCAATTCCGAACCACCCTCGCCTCTAGAGTGGCGGGATTCATATCCAGATCTATCCCCTCCCACCATGGTTGTAACCTCAGCTCTCTGCCTCCATAACCACCACCATATCCACTAAGACCTGATCCATAACACAGGTCCCCACCTCAGATCTGTCTCCACCACCACCACCCAAATCCACCATCATATCCACCAACACCTCTCTAGTATGAGGGTTTAGGGTTTAGTTTAGGTTTAGTTTTAGGCTAGTTTAGGTTTTAGGGTTTAGGGTTTAGGGTTTAGGGATACAATGTTTAGACTGTTTAGGGTTTAGGTTTTAGGGTTTAAGGTTTAGAGTTTAAGGTTAGTTTAGGGTCTAGGATTAGTTTAGGGTTTTGCCTTTAGGCTTTAGGGTTTAGGGTTTTTAGGGTTTAGGGTTTAGGGTTTAGGGTTTTTTAGGGTTTGGGGTTGTTTAGTTTAGGGTTCAAAGTTTAAGGTTTAGGGTTTCTGGTTTAGAGTATAGGGTGTAGGATTTAGGGTTTAGGGTTTTTAGGGTTTAGGGTTTATGGTTTAGGTTTTAGGGTTTATTTATTTATTTATTTCTTTTTTTAAATTAGGTAAATTAGTATGTTTAAGTTTATTTTTTATTTATTATAGTTTTTTTTATTTAAGTTCATTTTTATTTCCATTTAGTATAGTTTATTTATTTTAGGTTTATTTATTTTTGTTTAGGTTTTTTATTTTACTTTATTTTTAAGGTTTAAGTTTAGGTTTAGGTTAATTTTTTTGTTTAGTTTTATTTTTGGTTTATTTTTTTGGTTTAGGTTTTATTTTTTATTTTTAGGTTTAGGTTTAGGTTTTATTTTATTTTTTTAGATTTAGGTTTTAGGTTTTTATTTTAGGTTTATTTTTAGGTATTATTATTTTTAGATTACGTTTAGGCTTATTGTTAGTTTAGTTTAATTTTTATTTTATTTTTTTATGTTTAGGTTTATCTTATTTTTTTATTTATTTTAGGTTAAGGTTTTAAGTTATTTTTTAGGTTTAAGTTTTAGGTTTTATTTTAGGTTTATTTTTTAGGTTTTTTTTAGTTTAGGTTTATTTTTAGTTTTATTATTTTACTTAGTTTATGTTTAGGTTTAGGTTAGTTTATTTTAGATTAAGGTTTAGCTTTTTTTTTTAGTATAGTGTAGTTTATTTTATTTTATTTATTTTATTTTCTTTTAGGTTTAGGTTTTTTTAGTTTATGGTTTAGGTTTTATTTTTTATTTATTTTTAGGTTTATTTTCTAGGTTTAGGTTTTTATTCAATTTTTATTTTATTTTTTTAGGTTTAATTAATGTTTATTTTTGGTTCAATTTTTTATTTTATTTAAACTTTTTTATTTTGGGCTTTATTTTATTTTTTTAGTTCAGTTTAGGTTTTTATTTACTTTATTTTAGTTTAGTTCATATTTTTTATTTTATTTTATTTTAGGTTTAAGTTTAGTTTTAGGTTTAGGTTTAGGTTTTAGTTTATGTTTTTATTTTATTATTTTATTTAGGTTTAGGTTTATTTATTTATTTTATTTTTCAGTTTTATTTAGTTTAGGCTTATGTTTTTAAGTTTTTAGGGTTTATGGTTTTGGGTTTAGTGTTTAGGGTTTGGGGTTTTAGGGTTTAGTGTTTAGGGTTTAAGGTTTTTGGTTTAGGGTTTTAGGGTTTGGGGTTTAGGGTTCAGGGATTAGGATTTAGTGTTTAGGGTTTAGGGTTTTTAGGGTTTAGGGTTTATGATTTAGGTTTAGGGTTTTATTTTAGGTTTAGGTTTTTTTTTTTTTTGAGAAACCCCATGTAGAGGGGGTATTTTATTGCCACAAAAAGAGGGTTACAAGGTCCTTAAAGGGATAAACTCAGAACTCGCTCGAGCTATCACTAAGTAGATCCCTATCTAAGTATACAAAGCAAAGAAGAAATTAAAGCAATCAAAAGATACAAATAGATTAACATAAAAAGCCAAAGGAAGATTTGGCCAATGCTCTGCGATGTGAGAATGCATGACACTATGGAGCCTGCAAGAGGAGAAGAGAAGCACAGAAATGTAAGCGAGAAAAGAAATTAAAGTATCTGACATAATGATAACGAAAACAACATAATCGAGAATGATAGTAAAGAATTATGATAGAGGAGGCTCGGGCTCAGTCACCATGTTGGGGAGATGCAAATATGCATCAAACTTCGTGAAGGGTTACATCACAAGAGCTACTACAAACCAAAAGGGGTGAAATCATCAACCATCATAGCCAACAAACTGTGTGAAGAGAGCTGATGTTGAAAGTCTTATGGGATTTAATACGCAAACCTAAAAAACTATATATAATATAGAGAGGAAATTGCAAGGGCAAAAGATAAGGGGTCCCATGCGAAAAGTATCATCAATATAGTCACGACATGAGGATACTTATACATATGAAATAGGACATAAAACCATCCACATGAAAATAAGAAGAGGCGACCTGAAATCAGCTAAGCAAGTCGATGAGCCTATAAGTAACACCATCCCAAACATATGATATATATATATGAATCTTTCGGGCAAATTACGAGTAAAGTCAGAAAATGAGCCCAATCATAATAATGAATGCGATGTGAACAAACCCCTTATTAATATCCATATCATTAGTTGGCAAAAGCAATTGTAAGGAAGGCGATAACCCAATACCAAAAAAGAAATAAAGATAGTCGAACTACAACTCCGAGCGACATCTTTGGACAAAAAATCGATAATCGTTCAACAAACAACCAAGGCAAGACAACAAAAGCGAGTTGTCCATAGTACCACCCATTCAATATACATTGCATTCCAAGGAGATAGCGGCACAAACTGGAACCGGATGGAATAGAAACAGCGTTAATGTAGATCACAGGGAAATGAACATCGGCCCAAACCAAAGCAAGGGCAATCAAGCCAACAACAACAAAATAGTTAGTGCAACATTGGAACCCACCAGAGGATAAATCAAAATGGGGATTCAAATTTGGTCCTCATTAGAATCCAGAAAGACAACACATAACCAAGACAAAAATAGCCAACAGATAGCGACCAAGACACAACAACCAAGACAGCGGGACAAGATGGCCATAGAACCTCTCAATCGAGTAGACATTGCAATAGTTAGTAACCAAGTAGATAGAGCATAAAACATGGATCGAAAGAGCGGCGGCAGACAATGACCAAAAACAATCAACAAAAATATAACTGAACATAGGACCTAAAGTCCTACCAACAAATATAGAGCCAACATTGGAATCCAGAAAAAAGGATAGCAAATATCCAAGACAACAAAATTCAAGATAACAGAAACAAAGAGAACCACCCATTAGAATAAGCGATTACAATAGATAAAGTTTAAGAAAGAAGATGAGAAAAGAGTAGATAAGCAATAGATAGATAAGTAAGGATTCAAATCAAAAGCCACCAAGCAACAACTTCATTAGAGGCTTGTTGAATAAAACAAACTAAAACCCCATAAATATGTATTGTCAGTTCAATAACAACCGGATAGTAATTAACAAGAGGGCCAAAAGTCCACCCATTAGAGTAAATAGAGCATATGTAAAGATCCAAATAAATGGAAATCACGGGTTTTGCTAATTTGAACAAAACCAAGGGATAAAATAGTAGCGGAGAAATCAATAGTTGATTGTTAAAGCAAAATAGTGAGAAATAAAAGGCAAGAAAGCAGATAATCACAAAGACAACCTGGACAAAGAACCCTAAAATCCAAAAAATAGTGGTAGCAATAAAAACAAAAATTACACCCACCATATAAAATTCCAATAAAAATAGAGATGTAAAGTAAAATAGCAGAAAGGTTCAAAAGATAATCAATAGAAAAACCTTCCAGATAAAGATGATTAAGCTAGCGACTAAACCCACAACCACATTAAAGGCAAGAAGCCATAAAGGAAGTCCAAACTAAATTTAATAAAATCTCTCTCTTGGGATTGGGAATATGAGGTTGGGCAAAACAATCGAGAACTCCACCGACGGATAAACAACTAGTAAACTTATGGATAAAAGACTCAATGATCTAGACCATCCAACAACCAAGAAATAAATACAAGAAGTTGGCCATAAAACCAATCATTCAAAATTATACAAGTTAAATCCCAGATAGTTAAGGAAGAGGTGCAAGACTCTAAACAGATGTAAAAAAAAAGAAGAGATCAGTTTTAATAGCACAAACATTAAAAATGAGATAAGAAAAGCAAAGCAAAAAATAAAAGCCATCTTTCAACCTCAGAGGCCAATTGGCAAAAAACAAAACCCGACGACAATAATAGATCATCAAGTAATTACCAACAAGGAAGATGCACAATTTTAGAGCAAAAGGTAAAAATAGATTAATTGATCGGATCGAATGGAGAGATCAGGAAGAACACCAACAAATAGCTAACAAACACAAGGTTAGAGGGATGAATCCAATCCAAGGTTAAAACAACACTACAATTATTGCAACCATAGGATAAGCCAATAAAAGCGGTGGGGCAATAGAGCTACCATGGGTTCAAAAGGGTATTATAAAATCCATTAGAAATCAGCTAGCGAGCTACCCTACTTAGAAATCAGGCGAAGGAATTCATTAAATAATACCAAACGCAAAGAACCATTAATAACAAAGGTATTGCATTTTCTTTCCTTATAGGTAAGCTAGTTTAGCATATTCATTAATACAAACCAACTCCAAGACCAGACCTTCTTGACAAAAAAAAACAACAACATTAAACCTTTAACATAGATGTTGCATCCAGAAACATCAAGACCCCAAACAAGGTTGGGATAATTAAACCAAACAAGATGCCACTTAGCTCATCAAAGGACTAGCAAGGAGTAATATGATGATGCGCAACAAATTCAAGAAGCGGCCATTAACGGTAAAATAGTAGATAAGCTCCCAATTAAAGCTAAGATAATTAAACCAACAAAGTGCCAGATCAACAAGTAAACAGGGATATCGGTTGATGCATCAACAAAGACCAAAAGAAATAACAACAAGTAAATAGAAAATGATCATGCAATAAAAGAGGTATTGAAGTAGGTGAATCCAATAAGTTAGATTAATTTTTGAGATAAGGAAACCAGTATTGTCCAGATTAACCAAGCCAAGCAAATGTTTAGGAAGGGTTAGTTGATCAAAGAATTTTATTCCATCCAATCTAGCACCGATTAGATAATCACATGCATTACCCTCATGCCATGAGTGATTTTAAAGTAGAGTTTGGCAAGGAGAGTTCTAGTTTGCTTAAGAAGGTAGTACAATTTAGTATTGCCCATTTTGGTGGAAGTCAAGAGATCAATCATATCCACCTCAATCCAAATATTGAGCCAACCTTTTGAAGGCAAATCTCAAGAGCTTTGTACACTAATGAGCTAAAGAAAGGGGAGCAAGGGGAAGCAAGGCACATAGGACATTTCCATTAAGATTTCTAAAAATACCACCACAACATGAATTTTTATGAGAGATAGAGCCATTAGTGTTAACTTTAATAGTGTTAGCATGAGGTTTTACCAAATAAACAATCTTGTCATCTTTACAGATGTGGTGATCCCGCAAGTTAAAACCCAATTTATTGGCCACAAATTTGCAACCTTTGAATTGTTTGTATTTAATTAAATTGGCATTAAATAAGTCACAGATTTTATTTTTAGTTCTAGCAATTATCCTCATGTGATTCATAGGGATCTCATGATGTTTTGCATCATTTTGGTCCATCCATATGAACCAAATAAGAGTGATAGCAGTTATGACTTTAATGTGTCCTTTAATAGTGTTGTCAAAATAAACTTCAAGAAGTTGGTATAAATTTAAGGAGCCATTGAAAATGACAATGTTAAAGAGGTCATCATACCAAATCCAAAGTTTAGAAGAAATGGATTAACAAAACATGATTCACATTCTCAATGTGAAAATAGCATTGGCATTTTGAAGGTAATTGAAAACCTTTACCCCACAACAAGGAGTCCAGGATGAAGTTTTTCAAAATACACCAAGTAAGAGAGTAGAAGTAGGGATATTGTTGTTCCAAAGTTTAGAAAACACATAGGAAAAATCATGAGTTTCTTTAATGTAATCAAACATTTTAAAGTTGAAATCACCATTATGTGAAAGCTTAAAAGGATCGATCTTGATTGGTAGGAATGATAGGAATAGTAGTAAGCTTATTTAAAAGAGAGGGAGGAATATGATGTAAGCTTACTTATTCCACATATTATTACGAGAAAGAGTTCACTTTAATAGCGGCGATTGGAATGGGTAAATCATCAATGGACCCACCTCAGTCTTGTCTTGACAAAAGAAAGAGGAGCCAAAGTTAATCCCCCAGGAAATTAAAGATTCGGCATCCCATTTGACAAAACAAAGTCTTTTCCAAAGGAGAGTCTCACTTTATAGGGGCAAATGAGAGGGTGCTTACCTAGTATTTATGATCATGAAATTATAGACTATTTTTCCTAAAATTCCACCAAAGTTTATAAGAAAAGTAGTGATAGTTTCCTTGATTGGTTTTATATCCAAGACCACCTTCATCAAAGTGCCACGGTTTTTATAGAGGTCGGTGCATTTTTTTAGAGGAATTGTTAGATCCCAGAAAATTTGTTAATAAGCTGCTCAATTCTATTAATGATAGAGTTGGTCAGCACAATGGTTTGAATGAGATACAAAGACATGGAGTTAAGGGTGCTCTTAATCAAAGTGAGCCTACCACCAAAAGAAAGTAGGTGAAATTCCCAAATAGAAATTTTATTAGAGATATTTTGGATTAGCTCATCAAAAGGTGAGATCTTTTTTACCTTTAAAAGAGGAGCACCAAGATATTTAATAGGAAGTTGTTGATGTTGAAAATTAGTAATTCTCAAGATTTGGTTGGTCCCATTATTTAGGATTTTAGAAGAAGGAATGAAACAACTTTTCCTTCATTGAGAAAAAAATTTCATTGTTGCCAAATTTATTTAAAATATTCTTAATAGTTTTAATGTGAGGAATTGAGGCATTGCAAAAGATTATAAAGTCATCAAAACTAAGATGAGTGATGAAGACCACCTTGAGTTCTATAAAACATCCTAGGATTATTGTAAAAGATCATTGACTCCTTGATAGATATTCAAATAATAAAGAGAGGGGATAGGGGATCCCTTGTCTCAAACCATGCTTTGAAGGGAAAAAACATAGGGATTCACCATTCATGATAACGAGAACCAAACATTTGTAATGCTGATGAGGGATAAAATAACAGAAAACCAAGAAAATGAAGAATTTGAAAGAGGAAATCCCAAGAGAGGTTGTCAAAAGCTTTAGTGATGTCCAATTTAAAAAGGATGTTACCACCTCTGATAGGAACGTCAATGTCATGAATTAGCTCTTGTGCTAGAAGTATGTTATAAGATATTGCTCTACCTTTAATGAAGCCAGTTTGGTTGGGGAAAATAATTTTAGGTAACAGCAGACTAATTCTATTAGGAATTAATTTAGCAATTAGTTTATGAAAGAAGGTGCAAAGGCTGATAGGTTTGAAATTGCCCCAAGATATATGATTATTAATTTTGGGAATGAGAATAATGGAAGTGCTAGAAAAATATCTAGGTAAAGGGTTACCCTAAAAAAATCAACAATTGCATCAACAAGGTCAGTCTTAATAATAGGCCAACAATGTTGAAAGAATTGAGTGAGTGTAGCCTTGAGGCGAAGAATCATGTTCATGCTATTGAGAATATTACAATCTCAACTTTATGAAATTGAGTAAGTGGTTTTCATCATTAGAGATCGTAGAGGAGATCAAATGTGTGTTGGAGATGGCTTCTAAGAAGGGGTTATTATTTAATAAATTTTGAAAATGATGTATGACAGAATCTTTAATATCATTATTGTCAGTAATCCAGGTTCCATTATCATTTTTTATTTTTTTAATAGAGTTTAAGGCTTTCTTTTTTTTAACAAAGAGCATGGAAATACCTTGTGTTTCTGTCACCATCAAAAATATGTTTACTTGCAACCTTTTGGCGCTAGTAGGTTTCCTCCATATTATGATAATTAATCAAGTTATCTTTACTGCATTCAAATCATCAAGCTTATTAGAGTCAGTCAAAACATCTTCAAGAGAGCAAACAAGTTGTTCTATATTTTTGAGATTTGCAAAAAGATTTTTAAAATGATGCTTGTTCCACCAATTTAGATTTTGTTTAAGCCTTTTAGCTTAAGCCAAAGAATCATGCCTTTAAGAATTATCAGGATGAATAGGGGCCGCCAATTAATGGAAACAACATTAATGAAATCACTATGTTGGATCCACATATTTTGGAATCTAAAAGGAGTAGGGAGGATAGTAGTGGATGGATTTTTGACAGAAATCAAAAGTGGAGCATGGTCAAATAAAGTTCTGCTTAAATGTTCAACCGAAGTAAGAGGCCATTGATTGATCCAAAGAGAATTAAAGAGGGTCCTATCAAGCCACTGCCAAAGTCTAGAATTATGCCACGTGTAGTGAGAACCCGAAAAACCAATATCAATCAGATTACAATCAAGAATCACATTAGAAAAGTCTTCCATCGAATGAATGTTAGGAGAGCAACCTGCCCTTCTTTCCAAGGAAATGAGAATAGTGTTGAAATCACCACAAACCAACCAAGGTTTGTTGACAGAGGAGGCAAAGGTTCTTAAAGTTATCCCAAAGGATGCTCCTACCAGTTCTATTATAAGAAGCATAAATAAAGGAACCAAGAGCAGAAAATTCACCCAATGAGATTTGAACATTAACCAATTGATGAAGGTCATCAAGGATAGAGATGTTGACTAGATTATTCCAAAACACCAAATTTTATTGCTAATATTATAAAAGGAGTTTTGAAAGCCAAGCATTCTAGCAACCTGAGTGATCTTAGAAGAGTGTATGAATGGTTCAATAACAACAAGTAAGGCTATGTTATGAGTGTGGGAAAGGCTTCTAACACGGTTGCGGACAATGAGAGTCCCAATACCCCAAACATTCCAAATAGGTAAATTAATCATAATAAATAAGAAGAAAAGATGAAAGATAACAGAAGGATAAGAAAAAACAAGAAGAAGAAAGACACATGATGTAATCATTTATGAGAAGTTAGAGAAGATTTAGTGGTTGTAGTGGAGCTATTAGTGAACATTCTAGCTTTAAAGGATTTTTTCTTAGTAACAATTTGAAAAGGTCTATCTATGTCCAAAGTATCTCCATCCTAGAGAGATTGATTTGTGAAATTTAGAGTAGGGCCAATATCCATCAAAACATTCCTAATTGTAATTTCCCCTTCTTCAGTGTCAGAATTAAGATGAGGAATTGGGTTAGCCTGAGTATCACTCTGAAGGGTAGGAGAAGGAGAGGTTGTGAAGCCATTAATAGCATAATTTTCACGTTCAATTTTAGAAAAACTTTTCAAATTTTGTTCCACTACCAAAGAGTCAACATTTTTTAGATTTTGAACTATCATCAAATGGGCACTTTTAGAATTAGTTTTCATATTTTGATCCGACCTAAAGTTCCCATTCAAGTCAGCACAAGGGTTCATATGAGTCTCGGGTTCACTAGCCAAAAGAAGGTAGAATGAATCAAGGTATTGTCTAGAGGAACCAAATTATTACAATTAGAAGCAATAATAGGTAAGTTATCATTGGCCTCCTCATGAACCACGAGCCATATTATTAACTCAATGCTCTCCAATAGACAAATCAGTAGATAATAATCTCTTTTGAGGAACTTTAGGCATATAAGCCAATTTATTGGTTTTTTCATTTACTAGAGAGGGAGTAGGATCCGATAGTTTAATCTTTTTTAGATGAGGATGCAACAAAAAGCATTCAGAATGATCATAACCATGAATCTTACAGTGCGTGCAAAAAATAGGGAAATTTTCAAATTCCACTTTTTGATTATAGCCAAATTTCTCAGAGCCGATCCATACTTCTTTTGGATACTTTTTGGTAATATCAATCTCAACTAGAATATGAGCAACTGATGGTCGTGATCTCGCAGCAGTGGCATGATCAATTTGGAGAGGCCAACCAAAGAGATCCCCAACTGCAAAGAGGACTTGATGTGTAACGTAATGTATTCTCATATTAGGAAGGGAAAGCCATAGAGGAACAATAGGGGATTCCTCTTTTTCATCAAAAAGAGGAGACCATTTCAAAAGTCTCATTTGACAATTATACACAAAGTAGGAGTGCCGACCAAAAACTCTTGAGTAATCTAAGTCATTAGAAAGCTGAATAAGGACTTGCCTAGGATCAATCAATCTGATAGTGAAAATGCCAGAGAGCTTTAGGCTATGAAAAAAGGATCAGATATTATCAAGTGTTGAGCGACGTAAGGAAAATTTACCAACTAAAGAGAATTCAAATGGCTTCGACAACTTTTCCACGTCAAGATCCGAGCACATTATAGTAGACATTCCATGAAAAGATGTTGAGATCAAGTTAATCGAAGCATTACGGGAAGTGTTCTTACCAGATAATGCATCCTTGAAGGACTTAACAGTAGGCAGAGTAACGGGTGGAGTCAAATCCATAATACCTTGAAATTTAAGCGCTTCCAAGTTGAAGAGCTCGGTTATGGGTGCCTTCATTGATAGAATAAGGGATACTCACATTAGAATAGAGCAAAATAAGAAATTATGATAAGGATCAAAATTGGCCAAGCCACAAGAAAGTCATAAAGAAATAGAGGAAGCCCAGAGAGGTTTTGGTTAGTGTGTTTTCTATTTTAGGTTTAGGTTTAGGGTTTAGGGTTTTGGGTTTAGGGTTACAGGTTTAGGGTTTAGGGTTTATGGTTTAAGGTTTAGGGTTTAGGGTTTACTATTTAGAATTTATAGTTTAGGGTTTTAAGGTTTAGGGTTTAGTGTTTAAGATTTGGGGTTTAAGGTTGTATGTTTTACGATTTAGGGTTTATGGTTTAGGATTTTAGGGTTTAGGGTTTGGGGTTTTGTGGTGTTTATTTTTAGTTTCATTTGTATGTGTATATGTGAGGGGACAACACACAAGTCTGAGGATATACTTATTGAGGTGATCGGATACATCAAAGAAGAATTGTATATCTTGAAAGATAGAAATCTACCTACGATGGACCTAATCACAAAAAATGGACTCTAAGGCATAATGGGTCTTGATATACGGATATTTTATACTTTACATGGAAAAGTAAAGCAAGATTTGGGTTTATTTAAGTTAGTTGAGGCAAGCCCCATAGTTAATTACATCTTAAGAAAAATTAATCCCCAGAATACTATGAAATTATTGTCTCCAAAGAATTCAAAGATAGGACTATCAATAAATTGGTTGTATTTTAGAAGATCAAGTGGGATGGATCAAAAGGAAGAGTTATTATCTAAACCAAAGGAGATGAGTAGAGTACTCATGATACTTAAACTAGTGAATTATCTATGGTTGGGCTTTATATATTTGAAATTTTGGAGATTTATTTATTTGATTTGAAATTTTATTAGAAATCTAGGACATATAATTCAACAATACAAGATTGTGGAAATGAGTGAGGATTTATGCTTATATATAAGAAGGAAACAACAACCTTAGATCTAAATCTAGGGAACTTTGGCAGGCCAAAGCATTTCTAAGGGGAAAGTGGTTATATGGTTTACCTCCACAAGAGAGAGTAAACCACCTGACTGTTGGACTTATTATCACCTAGAGTGTCAGCCAACTAACTCCTCATATGCTTTAAATCTATGTAGGCAAGTCATATGCTTTTACAAGATGGCTAGGTTGTTATTATTTAGAAAAATCCTTAAACTGACTCCTTAAGAGACTAGAGCATGAGGGTATGAATCTTACTTAAATCTAATGCATTCTTATCAAATTTTATTTAATTTAGGACTCTTTGTTTTTAAGCTATAGGATTTTGTTTGCCTAAATGCATGAGAAGGCGATTATGAGCCAAATCAAAGGGAAATAGGTGTTCTTCCATCATAGGCTCTCAAGCCCATTATATCTAGAAATGATGGAAGCCCTCTCTTAACAAGAGTGAAACATGATGATTATGCATGATATTAAACATATAACATCCAGCTAAAGGGTTACTAAATATTTTATTATCTTGATTTAATGCCTAAGTTTTTATATGAGATTATGAGTTGTTTTAAAAGTTTAGTTATGAGTTGCTAATGGGATAGAAAATTTATTTTTATTCAAAGAGCCTAATTCATCCGAGCCATATAACAATCACCAATCATAAACAAACTATGAAAAGGCATGCTTTTTCTAATGCAAGCTAAATAAAACATCAAATAATTTTTAAAGCTATTACAAAAGAATAAAATAATTTTCCATACATCCCAAAAGAAATATGGGTAGTTGAGTTATACCCTTATACAAGATTACAAGAGAATAATTACAATTACAAATGATGAATGTTATGGGGTCTTCATTCTTCATTCTTCCTTCTTCATTTCTTCACCTTCCATTTCTTCATTTAATTTTCTCTATTTCTTCCTTCTTTTTGGATTGATTTGGATATGCTTGCTCCAAAGGCATTACATGGTACATAAGACTTAGTCTAATAACCAATGCTCATCCTAATCCCTCATAATATTCATCATAATCCTAATGCACAATTACATTAAAAGAAGGAAAGTAAATCTAGCTACACCTACAAAACAAATATTAGCTAAACACACCATACAACTTAAGCAATTATATGAATAATTTGGACTTAGCACACCATGCATGGGTAACCAAGCCCACCTATCTTAACTTGGGTTATGCTTAGGGGCTATGCAACCTGCATAGCAAAAAGCATTTATATTTTTATTTAGCAGCCCCTTAAGCACAACCACCTGCAGAAAGCATGATTAGCCTTATATCGGCCTAACATCCAGTCTACGCACATGCACCCCAACATCCAGTCTACAATAATACATCACAAAACAAGCATGCATCAAACCATACACCTCCCTAACATAAAATCTATAAATGGTGACTTAGTCTAATGTGCGTGAATTAAAGCTTGTGTGGTATGTCCTAACTAGGCTTTAGCATTATAATTTGCTAAGTGTGAGGGATTTAATTTATAAAATGGTTGATTTTACTTTAAGTGATTTGATTGATTTAAATGTTTTACCTAGTGTTTTCTTTCATTTCATATGGTCTACACTTAACAACTAAGTGTTATAAAGAGAAAGAGAGGGAACCTCTCTTTCATCCCTACTTAAGTCACTTCTAAAGCAAGTTAATTAATCAATTTCCTTTAGTGAATACATATTATATGTTTTAATTAGTCCAAAGTTAGGTTCACTCTAAATAACCTTATTCAATAAGAAAGGCATCTTGAGATTAATTAGAATGAATTACTATAACATAACACATGTTTATTCATTTCCTTCCATCATGTATATCATGCATATGATTAAATCCTATGCATTCCTATACATGCAATTTATATTTTAGCATACTTGAATGGTGAATGCAAAGAAGTGTGTTTGAAATTTAAGTATTTCATTTGATTGAATCATGAATGCATGCCTTTTAATAGAAGAGATTTTTCATCCATTAGCTAGATACACATTCACATGTATAAAAGTTTTAAGTGAGTACATCATCATTATTCGCGCAGGGGCATAGCATTACAAGACTACTTAGGCTACTTAGCCTCAGGGTATCGGACTAATATACCACTTTTCTTAGATACATATACATGTATAAGTAACTACAAGGATAGGAAAAACTCATGCAAAATTGTATTTGATTTATATGACTTATGATTCTTATTCATTGGCCACATCATACATACACATGTATAAGAGTTTTAAGTGAGTACGACACCATTGTTAGCATGCATAAGATATAAGACCTACATAAGGCTACTTAAAGCTTCCAGCCCCGGGTTGTCCAGACTAATATACTACTTTTCTCAGATGCAGGTGAATATATGAAAAGAACCACAAGAAGAAGAACTCATGCAAGAAGTCATATTTAATTTTATTATATGATTTACATATGTGGTATAAATTTCTTTCTAAGTTTTAGCGTGGAAATGCATAGGAATAGATTTAGACAAATGTTGTGTGCATTTCAAATGAATTATACAATTGTAATTCCTATGTGAATACATGTAAGATAAGGAAAGAGAGCTTCATATTGCATATCTTATATTATCAACACATGCAAACCTATAGATATTTATAATTAACATCACTCCATTTATTATAATTTCTTTATGAGCTTTTGAAAATAATTTTTGATTTAATAGTGATAATAACCACACCTATTTTTAATTTAAATCAACACATGCAATGTGACATAAAGAAACCATTTCATTTAGTTAATTTTAGGAATGAATGCATGATTACACATGGAAGCAACATTTAACATGATTGAAAAAAAAAGGAACATAAGCACATTATCTCATTCATTCCAATTAATTCTAAGGACAATCATACTAAATAAAGCCACTTAAAATAAACTAAGTCCTTTAATGAGATTTCTTAATTTTGAGTTTGATTTGATTTAGGAAATGAAAGAGATTTGCAGATCCTAATCCCATTCCTAATGTGTGAGTTAATTTGATTTAATGAAGAAGTATTTAAGTTGATTTTATGGTTTAATTAGGTTAGGGTATGAATTAATCCAATTAATTAATCCTTACCTACATCACCTTAAGTTAATTTAAAAATTAATAATGCGCCAATATGATATGCAACCACATTAAAAGTAAATTTGCAATGCTCCTAAGAAATGAAAGGGGCTTAATGCAATTAGCTCATGATTAATAGTTAATTAAGCTTAAGGGATCTCACTTAACTACTTTTATAGTATTCTCACACATGTGAGCTAATCATAATTTCATTACCTCCCCTTTGTTTATTGAACACCCAAAGAGCTACATAAGATTAAATTAGAGAAATAGATTCAATTAAATTAATTAAATTTGTTAATTAACTAATTAAACTTTAATTAACCTTAACCAATCAAAATGAGATGGGCTTAGAGAAAGAGACAAAGAAGGGAGCCTAAGTCTCAATCCCTAAATCCTTTCAATTAGTTGATTAAAGTTGAGGTATGATTTGGATTTTTGCTTAATCTTATTAATTAATTAATTAAGGGGTGTTGATTAATTAATTATTTAAGAGGATTAGAAGACTTAAAGATTAGAAGAGGAGTCCCAAATCATTTCTCTTGACTTCATCATCATAAGAGGTTAATAAGCTTAATTGATTAATTTACTGTTCATTTACTTAATTATCATTATAGTGAGAGTTAAAGTTAGGCTTAACCCATTGGTTTCCTAATTAAACCTAAAATCCCAAAAAAATAGGGGAGGAAGAGATCATCCCCCTTAAAATGCATAAAAAGTATGAGATTAATTGGATGGTAAATTAGATAGTAATTAGACTAATTATATTTCGAATTAAGCCTTAATTAAGATAAATCCACTATTCAGAATCAATTAATAATAATTTTCCTGGATTCTACACTAAAATATCTTTAAAATGAGCCTAAGTTTGTATTTATTTTTATTGATTTTTCTAGAATTAGCTATGAATTTAGGAACTTTTAGGACTAAAAACTAGTTAATTAGCCCTAATTAGACCCTTTATCCCATCTAGCCACATGGCAGCTAACATGATGCGCTTTTCATTATAGTGCGATGGGATTTGCTATTTAAGTTATCACATCCAAGTGATGACTCAATGGCGTGCATGTGTAACTCCATGGACCATCAATATAAGATTTGAAGGATTAATCAGAGGTTCTAAGTGTGATTAGATCAGGACCATTCATCCCGATCATGCGGGATGGACAGTACATGATCTATCTCCTCCCTAACGTCAAACAATGGCTACCATCCATCAATTTTTTTTTTTAGGTTTTATTTAGTTTAGGAATAGGTTTTTAGGCATTTAAGGTTTTGGCTTTAGGGTTTAGGGTTTAGGGTTTATGGTTTAGAGTTTATTTTTTGTGGTTTAGGGTTTATAATTGTAGGTTTAGGGTTTAGGGTTTAAGATTTAGGTTTTAGTTTAGGGTTTAGGGTTTTTGGTTTTCTTTTTAATAGAGAACAAATTTAGATTCAACATTTCTTCTTTTTTATTTCATCAACCAAGTAACACACCAAATTTTCTAACACACAAGTGATAACATAAATAAAAAATGAGCTCGCATAGAGAAAATCAAAACCCTAGATAACTTGAAATGTCTCTACTGTAAAGACACAGTTCCATAAGTAGCAAATCAGATCTGTCATTCTTTAGTTTCTTCGGTTCCCATTAGAACCACCCCGGCCTCTTAGCGAGATCCACCAACATATCGATCCTCCCTCACGCACTACCATTGTTCCTCCAGCCTCTATAACCACCAGCACCTCCAAATCCCACACCACCACTACAATAATCACAGTCTCCACCTTTGCCTCGACTATTAGATCTAAACTAAGCCTAGTTAATGGTGATGTTCATGCCATTAAGGTTTCGCCCATTCTTATGGTATATGTTTTGGTTTAGGTTTATTAGGTTTTGGGGTTTAGGTTTATTTTTTAATTTATTTAGTTACTTTAGGTTTACGTTTAAGGTTTGGGGTTTAGGTTTAGGGTTAGGGTTTTAGGTTTAGGCTTTAGGTTTTAGGTTTAGGGTTTAGGATTTTAGGTTTTATGCTTTTAGGGTTTAGGGTTTAGGGTTTAGGGTTAGGGTTTAGGGTTTTGCTTTTAGGGTTTAGTGTTTAGGATTTTGGTTTTAGGGTTAGTTTAAAATTTAGGGTTTATGGTTTTAGAGTTTAGGGTTTAGGTCTTTGGGTTTAGTGTTTAGGTTTTAGGTTTAGGTTTAATTTTTTTAGGGTTTGTTTGTTTAGGTTTGGTTTAGGTTTAGGGTTTTGGGAAAGTTAGAATTTTATTACCATAAAAGGAAAGAGATAATGTCCTTAAGGGGTAAAGTTCTAAAATTCTACTCTGGCTGAAACCTAGAGAGCTAAACCCCATTTAAGTACATTAGAAAAAAAAACAATAGAGCAAATATTGTCCCTAAAAGGCATAAGAGAAAAAGGCATCTGATGAACAAACAAATCTTGAAAATAGTAAAGGATGAGTTAAGCGTTCATGATTCCTTTGAAAAAAACAAGATAACCAAGATCCACAACAACATCACTTAGGTTGACTGAGCAACAACCATACCCTCTGTATAGTTCAAACTTATAAAAAAAATCTATAAAACACTATAAAGGAAAAAGTCATACCTAAAAATGATAAGGATAAAGAGAGGAATAGGAGAGAGCTTAGAAAGAGAAGGCTCAAGATTAGTTAGGATCATCTCAAGAGGAAACAATACATAAGAGCATTCAAACTTCATAAAGAAGGGTTACAATCATATGTAATGCTTCCAACCAGAGAGAAGATGTGAGTAACATCAAAGCCATCATAGTTAGCATACCTGATACAAGTAAACATCCAAGGCCAGTAGTCCATAGAGTTCCAGATCCATCACCATTAAATAAAAGCAACCGACCAGAACCATAGCAAACCACCAAATAAAAACCATAATAGACTAATCACAATAACTCAGAGAGAGGCTAGAACAAAGTTAGAATACCAACAACAACCATTAACCAAATTCCCATCCAAGCTCCAAACCAAGGAAAACCAATACCGATATTCAGGACCAATGCCAATTAATTGAGAAATAGCCAATAAAACCAAGATAGGAGTCAACCAAAATTCCCAACAATAAGCAGTCACCAAGGAAAACCAAGGTGAGCAACCATAAATGACTAAATAGCTCAAATGAAACCATCAACTAAGGAGACATAAGGCTGCGGTAGTGTAAATCACCGAAGATAAAACAACCACAAAGGGGCCAAGGCACCAAATCAAAAGTCCAATCCAAAATGATCAACAAAGGTTCACCGACATAAAGGCTTTAGAAAATTATTAGGTTTAGGTTTTAGGTAAGTTTCAGATTTTAGTTTAGTGTTTAGGGTTTTTTTTTTATAGAGAACAAATTCAGATTCAATATTTCTTTTTTTTATTTTATCAACTAAGTAACACAACAAGTTTTCTAAGATAGAAGTGGTGACATAGATAAAAAATGAGCACGCATAGAGAAAATCAAAAATCGTAGATAATTATAACTATCTCTTCTATAAAGACACAATTCCATAAGCAGCAGAACAAATTGGTCATTCTTTAGTTTCTCCAATTCCAATTAAAAACCACCTGACCTCTCGAGTAGCGAGATCCATTATAATATCCCTGATCTCTCACTCCGCCACCACCATGACTATAACCTCCATCGCTCCTCCTGCCTCTATAACCACCCCTACTCCGACCACCACCTTTGTATTCACTAGCACCTCCAGATCCCCACCACGATGATCGCCTCGCCCTCCACACCACTGGATCATGGTGAGCACGGTGATGTTCCTCCCATCAAGTTTTTGCCCATTCTTAAGTTTTAGGTTTATGTTTATTAGGTTTTAGGGTTTAGGTTTATTTTCTAATTTATTTAGTTACTTTAAGTTTAGGTTTAAGTTTTTGGGTTTAGGGTTTAGGGTTTAAAGTTAGGGTTTAGGGTTTAGGGTTAAGGTTTAGGCTTTTGGGTTTAGGGTTTAGGGTTTAAGGTTTAGGGTTTAAGATTTATGATTTTAGGGTTTAGGGTTTTGGGTTATGGGTTTAGGGTTTATTTTATGATTTAGGGTTTAAGTTTAGGGTTTGGGATTAGTTAGGTTTTAGGTTTAGGGTTAGGGTTTAGCATTGTAGGTTTAGAATTTAGGGTTTAGGTTTTCTTTAATTAAGTAAACCCGTAGGTTTAGGTTTATTTAGTATATTTTGTTTACTTATTATTTATTTTTGTTAGCTTTATTTTTTATTTTTATTTAGGTTTATTTTGTATTTTTATTTACTTTAGTTATCTTATTTTAGTTTTGGTTCTTTATTTTAGTTTATATTTTTGGTTTAGGTTTAGGTTTACATTTTAGTTTAGTTTTAATTTTATTTTATTATTTAGGTTTAGGTTTTATTTTTTATTTTTAGGTTTAAGTTTAGGATTTTATTTAATCCTTTTAGGTTTAGGTTTTAGGATTCATTTTAGGTTTATTTTTTGGTTTTATTTCTTAGTTTAGGTTTAGGTTTATTTTTAGTAATTTTATTTTATTTAGATTAGGTTTATGTATAGGTTTAGGTTTATTCTATTTTGTTTATTTTACTCATATTTTTGCTTTAGGTTTTATTTTAGTTTAAGATTTTGGTTTTATATTTTATTTATTTTTAGGCATTATTTTTAGGTTTATTTTTTAATTTTAGGTTTTTATTTAGTTTTTATTCTATTTTACTTTAAGTTTATTTTATTTATATTTTAGGTTTAGCTTTTATTTTATTTAGGTTTTTTATTCTTAGGTTTATTTTATTTTTTTAGTTTAGTTTTGGATTTTCATTATTTTATTTTAGTTTATTTTTTAATTTTATTTTATTTTTATGTTTAGGTTTAGGTTTTAGTTTAGGTTTTTATTTTATTTTAATTTTATTTTATTTAGGTTTAAGTATTTATTTATTTATTTTAGGATTTTAGTTTAGTTTAGGTTAGGTTTTAGGTTTAGGGTTTTGTGTTTAGGCTTAGGTTTAGGGTTTAGGGTTTAGGATTATGATTTTAGGGTTTAGGGTTCTAGGTTTATTTTAAGGTTTAGCTTTAGGGTTAGGTTTAGGGTTTAGTGTTTAGGTTTAGGGATTTTAGGTTTAGGGTTTAATGTTAACTTAGGGTTAGGTTAGATTAGGGTTTAGGTTAGGGGTTTAAGGTTTAGGATTTAGGAGTTAGGTTTAGGGTTTAAGGTATATAGGTTTAGGAGTTTGGGTTTAGGGCTTAGTAGGGTTTTAGGTTTAGGTTTAGTTTAGTTTAATTTAGGGTTTTAGTTTTTTAGGTTTTAGGTTTAGGGTTTAGGGTTTAGGGTTTAGGATTTTTGTGTTTAGGTTTAGGGTTTAGCATTTAGGGTTTTAAATTAAATCGGTAGGTTTATTTTAGTTTATTTAGTTTATTTATATTATTATTTAGGTTTATTTATTATTTTTATTTAGTTTAGTTTATTTATTTTATGTTTATTTATTTTAGTTTAGGGTTAGGTTTATGTTTATTTTTTTAGCTTAGTTTTATTTTTATTTATTTTTTAATTTTAAGTTTATTTTTTATTTTTAGATTTTGATTTAGATTATTTTTTTTTAGGTTTAGGTTTTAGGTTTTTATTTTGGGTTTATTTATAGGTTTTCTGTTTTAGTTTACGTTTAGGTTAATTGTTAGTTTATTTTAATTTATTTAGCTTATGGTTTAGGTTTAGTTTATTTAAGGTTTAGGTTTTATTTATTTTAGTTTAGTTCTAGGTTTTTTTTTTTAGGTTTAGGTTTTTTTTTAGTTTAGGGTTTAGGTTTTATTTTTTTATTTATATTTAGGTTATAATTTTAGGTTTAGGTTTTTATTTAGTTTTTATTTTATTTTATTTTTGGTTTTTATTTTACCTTTAGTTTTTACTTTATTTATGTTTTTATTCTTATGTTTATTTTCTTTTTAAGTTTAGTTTAGGTTTTTTTTTATTTTAGCTTATTTTTATTAGTTTTTTTTTAAATTTTAGGTTTAAGTTTAGGTTTTAGTTTAAATTTTATTTTATTTTATTGTATTATTTTATTTAGGTTTTTTTATATATTTTATTTTTAGCTTTTATTTACTTTAGGTTTTAGATTTTTTGGGTTTTGGGTTTTGGGTTTAGGGTTTTAAGGTTTAGGGTTTTAGGGTTTAGGGTTTAGGGTTAGGGATTAGAGTTTAGGGTTTAGGGTTTAGTGTTTAGGCTTTAGGATTTAGGATTTTAGGGTTTTGGGTTTAGGGTTTAGGGTTTAGGGTTTGGGTATTGAGGATTTTTTTTAAAAATAATTAAGTAAACCAATAGTTTTAGGTTTATTTAATTTATTTAGCTTCTTTTTATTTATTTCAGTTTATTTTATTTTTTATTTTTTATTTTTATTTAGTTTAGTTTATTTTAAAGGTTTAGGTTTAGGTTTAGGTTTATTTTTTAGTTGAGTTTTATTTTTATTTTATTCTTTAGGTTTAGATTTTACTATATTTTTTTAGGGTTAGGCTTAGGTTTAGGTTTAGGTTTTTATTTTATTTTTTTAGGTTTTGGTTATAGGTTTTTATTTTAGGTTTATTTTTACGATTTATTTTTTTAGTTTAGATTTAGGTTATTTTAGTTTATTTTATTTTATTTAGTTTAGGTTTAGGTTTAGGTTTTATTTATTTTAGTTTAGTTTATTTTAGTTTAGGTTTAGGTTTATTTTATTTTATTATTTCATTTTTATTTTAGGTTTAGTTTTTTTTTTAGTTTAGGGTTTATTTTTATTTTTTGTTTATTTTTAGGTTTTATTTTTTAGGTTTATGATTTTATTTTGTTTTCATTTTATTTTATTTTATTTCAGGTTTAGGTTTTATTTATTTTAGTTTAGTTTTTTTTAGTTTAGGTTTAGGTTTATTTTATTTTATTATTTTATTTTATTTTAGGTTTAGTTTTTTTTTTTGTTTAGGTTTAGTTTATTTTTGTTTATTTTTTTAGGTTTTATTTTTTTGGGTTTATGATTTTATTTTGTTTTATTTTATTTATTTTTTGTTTTATTTTATATTTATTTTATTTTATTTTTATTTACATTTAGTTTTTTATTTTGTTTAAATTTTTATTTTTTATTTTTTATTTTATTTTTTTATTTTATTTTTATTTATTTTATTTAGGTTTAGGTTTATTTTATTTTTTTATTTTAGGTTTATTTTTTTTTAGTTTATTTTAGGTTTTATTTATTTTATTAATTTTATTTTATTTTTTATTTTATTTTTTAGGTTTAGGTTTTTATTTAGTTTTTATTTTATTTTATTTTTATTCTATATTTAGGTTTTATTTTAATTAGGTTTTTTTAGGTTTATTTATTTTTAGTTTATTTAGTTTATTTTTTTTAGTTTAGTTTTATTTTTTTTTATTATATTTTATTTTTTAGTTTAGGTTTAGGTTTTTATTTTATTTATGTTTAGGTTTTTTTATTTATTTTATTTTTAGGTTTTATTTAGTTTAGGTTTGAGTTTTAAGGTTTTTAGGGTTTAGGGTTTAGGGTTTAGTGTTTAGGGTTTAGGGTTTGAGGTTTAGGGTGTATGGTTGTAGGTTTAGGGTTGTAAGTTTTAGGGTTTAGGGTTTAGGCTTTAAGGTTTAGGGTTTAGGGTTTAGGGTTTAGGGTAGGGTTTATGGTTTAGGGTTTAGGGTATATGGTTTTTGGGTTTAGGGTTTAGGTTTAGGGTTTAGGGTTGTAGTTTAGGGTTTAGGGTTAGATTTTTTTTTGTTTTTTTATTTTATTTTTTTAAATTAAGAAAACTAGTAGGTTTATGTTTATTTAGTTTATTTTTTATTTATTTTAGTTTATTTTATTTTTATTTTTATTTAGGTTTATTTTATATTTATTTTATTTTGTTTTTTTTATTTTAGGTTTATTTATTTTAGTTTAGGTTGTTTATTTTAGTTCATTCTTTAGGTTTAGGTTTATTTTTTATTTTAGTTTTATTTTTATTTTATTTTTTGTGTTAAGGTTGAATTTTTTATTTTTAGGCTTAGGTTTAATTTTTTATTTTATTTTTTTAGGTTTAGGTTTTAGGTTTTTATTTTAGGTTTATCTTATTTGTTTAGGTTTAGGTTTATTATTAGTTTATTTTATTTTATTTAATTTAGGTTTAGGTTTAGGTTTAGTTTATTTTAAGTTTATGTTTACCTTTTATTTATTTTAGTTTAGGTTTAGATTTATTTTATTTTTATTCTAGTTTATGGTTTAGGATTTATTTTTTATTTATTTTTAGGTTTATTTTTCTAGATTTAGGTTTTATTTAGTTTTTTATTTTTACATTAATTTTATTTTATTTTGACTCTTGATTTTTATTTTATTTTGGTTTTTATTTTTTTGTTTAATTTAGGTTTTTATTTAATCTATTTTAGTTTAGTTTTTATTTCTTATTTCTTATTTTATTTTGTTTAGGTTTTCAATTATTTTTATTTTTTTTAATTTAGGGTTTAGGGTTTAGTGTTATAAGTTTAGGGTTGCAGGTTTAGGGTTTAGGATTTAGGGTTAGTTTTAGGTTTCAAGGTTTAGGGTTGTAAGTTTAGAGTTAGTTTTAAGGTTTAGGGTTTAGGGGTAGGATTTTTTTAATATTTTTATTCTTTTAAAATTAAATAAACTAGAAGGTTTAGCTTGATTTTGTTTATTTTTTATTTATTTTTGTTTATTTTATTTTTTATTTTGTTTTTAGTTTAGTTTTATTTTCATATAGTTTAGTTTATTTAATTTAGAGTTATTTATATTAGTTTAGGTTTTTTTAATTTAGTTTATTTTTAAGGTTTAGGTTTATATTTATGTTTATTTTTTTACTTTAGTTTTATTTTTATTTTACTTTTTAGGTTTTGGTTTTATTTTTATTTTTATGTTTAGGTTTAGGTTTTTAATTTATTTTCTTAGGTTTAGCTTTTAGGTATTTATTTTAAGTTTATTTTTAGGTTCTATTTTTTTAGTTTAGGTTTAGGTTTATTTTTGGTTTATTTTATTTAATTTTTTTTTAGGGTTAGGTTCAGGTTTAGTTTATTTTAGGTTTAGGTTTAGGTTTTACTTATTATAGTTTAGTTTATTTAAGTTTAGGTTTTGGTTTATTTTATTTTTATTTTAGGTTTATGTTTTTTTTAGTTTAGGGTTTAGGTTTTATTTTTTAGGTTTAGCTTTTATTTAGTTTTTATTTTATTTTATTTTAGGTTTATTTCATTTTTATTTTAGTTTTAGGTTTTATTTTATTTAGCTTTTTATTTTTTATTTTGTTTAACTTAGGTTTTTATTTATTATATTTTAGTTTAGTTTTTATTATTTATTTTCTTTTCTTTTTGGGTTTAGGTTTAGGTTTAGGTTTAGGTTGTAGTTTTTATTTTTATTTCATTTTATTTTTTATTATTTTTAGGTTTAAGTATATTTATTTATTTTTTTAAAGTTTTATTTAGTTTAGGTTTTAGGTTTTTATTTTATGCTTATTTTTAGGTTTTATTTTCTTATTTAGGTTTAGGTTTATTTTTAGTTTATTTTCTTTTATTTAGTTTGGTGTTTAGGTTTAGTTTATTTTATATTATTTATTTTATTTTAATTTTAGATTTAGGTTTTTTTATTCTAGGGTTTAGGTTTTATTTTTTTATTTCTTTTTAAGCTTTATTTTAGGTTTAGGTTTTTATTCAGTTTTTATTTTATTTTTTTAGGTTTATTATAGGTTTATTTTATTTTTTTATTTTTAGTTTTTATTTTATTTAGGCATTTTATTCTTAAGTTTATTTTATTTTTTGTTATTTAGTTTAGATTAATATTTCTATTATTTTAATTTATTTTTATTAGTTTATTTTATTTTCTTTTTAGGTTTAGGTTTAAGTTTTTTTTTTTTATTTTTAGGTTTTATTAAGTTTAGGTTTAGGTTTTTAGGTTTTTAGCATTTAAGGTTTATGGTTTAGGGTTTAGGGTTTAGGGTTTTATGGTTTAGGGTTTAATGTTTAGGCATTAGGGTTTTGGATTTTTAGGGTTTAGGGTTAGCTTAGTGTTTAGGGTTAGTTTAAGGTTTAGGGTTTAAGCTTTAGGGTTTAGGCTTTAGGGTTTTGAGTTTTTAGGGTTTTGTGTTTATGATTTAGGGTTCGTTTAAGGTTTATGGTTTAGGGTTTTAGGGTTTAGGGTTTAGGGTTTAGGGTTTAGGGTTAGGGTTAGGGATTAGGGTTTTGGGGTTTAGGTTTAGGGTTTTGAGTTTAGGGTTTAGGTTTTAAGATTTAGTGTTTAGGGTTTAGGGTTTAGGGTATAGAGTTTTTAGGGTTTAGGGTTTAAGTTTTAGGTTTGTTTAGAAGATCATTAGTTTATTTTTAGATTTAGAAAATATTTTTATTTTTTATTTTAGTCGAGTTAGCCGCATCTGACTTATCGATCAAATAAATTATAGGCAGTTCTTAAAATTATAATTGAATGAAGGTTTATTAGGGAATCGTCAAATCGAGATGATTTTACTTTTTCTCTAAAATGTGTACCTTTAGGTCATCGACACTCATAGACTCGACTCGACTCCATGACCCTTCTTCTCTCTTTTATTCTTCTTGGCTTCTGTAGCTCATGCCTAATTTTTTGAAAGGTTAGATATCATTGATCGGACTTCAATTTTGATCTCTATTGGTTAGGTGTTTCTCACTATCATCTTTGTTAATTTGTTGATGATGTTTGGTTTGCTTCTTTGCTAGTTATTTGTTTATTTTGATTTTGTAAGTATTTTATGCTTTAGTTTTTATTATGGTATGAGATGTATTCTTTAATTATTTTTCGTTATTCCATTATTTAGGTTAGGTTTAGGATGTTTTAGTTTTCAATTGTTTGAGGTTTTGTTAAATTGCTTTTATTTTATTTACTATTAAGTATTATGGTTTGTTTTTTTATTTTTTTTTTATTTTATTTTTATTAGATTATGAATTATATTTTTTTTTTTAATTTAGGTTTAGTTTATTTAGGTTTTATTTAGTTTACATTTTATAGTTATGTTTATTGTTTTAATTTTATGTTAGAAATTGTTTTAATATTTTATTTTGTTTTATGTGCTAATTTTTTTATTTAGGAGATAGTTTATTTTTTATTTTATTTTAGGTTTTTGATAGGTTTTTTATATTTAGGTTTTTTAGTTTTTTTTTTTGGATTTATTTTAGGTTTTTTTTTTAGTTTGGGATTTTATTTTTAGGTTTAACCTCTTTATTTATTTTATTTATTTTTTTTTTTTTAGTTTATTTGCCTTTTTAGGCTTGGTTTATGATGTTTATTTATGATTTTAGGTTTAGGTTTAGGTTTATTAGGTTTTGGTTTAAGATTATTTTTTTAATTTATTTAGTTACTTTGGTTTAGGTTTAGGTTTAGGTTTAGGATTTAGGTTTAGGTTTTGGGTTTAGGTTTTTTAAATTAAGAAATTTAGGTTTAGGTTTATTTAGTTTATTTTTTATTTATTTTAGTTCATTTTATTATTAATTTTATTTAGTTTTATTTTTAATTTTATTTAGTTTAGTTCATTTATTTTAGTTTAGGTTTTTTATTTTACTTAATATTTTAGATTTATGTTTATTTTTTTAGTTTAGTTTAATTATTATTTTATTTCTTAGGTTTAAGGTTTATTTTCTATTTTTAGATTTAAGTTTAGGTTTTATTTTATTTTTTTAGTTTTAGGTTTTAGGTTTTTATTTTAGGTCTATTTTTAGGTTTTAGTTTAAGTTTAGGTTTATTTTTAGTTTATTTTATTTCAAATAGTTTGGGGTTTAGGTTTAGTTTATTGTAGGTTTAGGTTTATGTTTTATTTATTTTAGTTTACTTTATATTTGTTTAGGTTTGGGTTTATTTTATTTTGTTTATTTTATGTTTAGGTTTTTTTTAGTTTCTTGGTTGATTTTTAATTTTTACTTTATTTTTAGGTTTTAGTTTTTGGTTTATCTTTAGGTGTAGGTTTTTATTTAGTTTTTATTTTATTTAATTTTAGGTTTACTTTATTTTTATTTTATGTTTAGTTATTATTTTATTTAGGCTTTTTTTATTTTTATGTTTCTTTTATTTTTTTTTTAGTTTAGTTTGATTTTTATTTATTTTATTTTATTATAATTTCTATTTTTTATATTATTTTATTTTTAGGTTTAGGTTTAGGTTTAGGTTTTAGTTTAGGTTTTTATTTTATTTTATTTTTTATTTTATTTAGGTTTAAGTTTTTTATTTATTTATATTTTGGGTTTTATTTAGTTTACATTTAGATTTTTAGTTTTTAGGGTTTAGGGTTTGGGTTTTAGGATTTAGGGTTTAGGGTTTAGGGTGTAGGGTTTAGCGTTTTAGGATTTAGGGTTTAGGGTTTAGGGTTTATGATTTAGGGTTTGTGGTTTAAGGTTTAGGGTTTAGTGTTAAGGTTTTTTTTAAAAATTAAGTAAACTGGTAGGTTTAGGTTTATTTAGTTTATTTTTTATTTATTTTATTTTTTTTATTTTTATTTTAATTTGGGTTTATTTCTATTTTATTTTTATTTAGGTTTTTAATTTATTTTTATTTTATTTTATTTTATGTTTATTTTATTTTTATTTTAGGTTTTTATTTTATTTAGGTATTTTATTTTTTAGTTTAGTTTAGGTTTATTTATTTTTTTTTTTAGTATAGATTTTTTTTTTTTTTTAGGTTTAGGTTTAGGTTTAGGTTTTAGTTTAGGTTTTATTTCTTTTTTTTTATTTTGGTTTAGGTTTATTTATTTTATTTTTTTTTATTTTAGGTTTAGCTTTTTTAGCTTTATGGTGTAGGTTTAGGTTTAATTAGTTTAGGGGTTTAGGGTTTAGGTTTGGGGTTTATTTTAGGGTTAGGTTTAGGGTTTAGGGTTTAGAGGTTTTTTAGTTAGGTTAGGTTTATGGTTTAGTTTAGGGTTTAGGGTTTATGGTTTTAATTAAGTAAAGGTAGTTTTAGATTTATTTAGTTTATATAGTTAATTTTTTATTTATTTTAGTTTATTTTATTATGTATTTTTATTTAGGTTTATTTTTATTTAGTTAAGTTTATTTATTTTTGGTTTATTTATTTTAGTTTACATTTTTCATTTAGGTTTACTTTTTAGCTTAGTTTTATTTTTATCTTATTTTTTAAGTTTAGGTTTTATTTTATATTTTTAATTTTAGGTTTAGGTTTAGGTTTAGGTTTGAGGTTTTTACTTTAGGTTTTTTTTAGGTTTTATTTTTTAGTTTAGGTTTAGGTTTATTTTTAGTTTATTTTATATTATTTAGTTTAGCTTTAGGTTTTGGTTTTTTTATTTTTTATTTGGGTTTAGGTTTTATTTATTTTAGTTTAGGTTTAGGGAAATGTTATTTTTTTTTTTTTATTTAGGTTTAGTTTATTTATATTTTTTTTGGGTTTTTAGGTTTTATTTAGTTTTAAATTTAATTTATTTTATGTTTTTTTAGGTTTAGTTTTTTATTTATTTAGGTTTTATTTATTTTTTAATTTAGTTTTGGTTTTATTTATTTTATTTTAGTTTTTTTTATTTTTTTAGTTTAGTTTAGGTTTAGGTTTAATTTTAATTTATGTTTTTCATTTATTTTATTTTTATTTATTTTAGTTTAGGTTCTTTTATTAATTTTATTTTAGGTTTATTTGGTTTAGGTTTATTTTAACATTTTAGGGTTTAGGTTTAGGGTTTAGGTTTAGGTTTAGTTAGGTTTAGGGTTTAGGGTTTTAGGGTTTAGGTTTATGGTTTTAGGTTAGGGTTTTAGGGTTTAGGAGGTTTAGGGTTTATTTTAGTATTTAAGGTTAGGGTTTTTATTTTTACTTATTTTTTAGGGTTAGTTTAGGGTTTAGGTTTTAGGTTTATGGGTTTTTAGGATAGTTTAGGGATTTTTTAGGGTTTAGGATTTAGGGTTTTATTTTAGGTTTAGGTTTAGTTATTTAAATTATTTGGTTTTATTTATTTAGTTTATTTTTTATTTATTTTCATTTATTTTATTTATTATTTATTATTTATTTATTTTTATTTAGTTTTTATTTTAATTTAGTTTATTTTATTTATTTTAGGTTTATTTATTTTAATTTTACATCTTTTATTTAGTTTATTTTTAGGTTTAGGTTTAAGTTTCTTTTTATTTTTTAGTTTAGTGTTTTTTTTGTTTAGGTTTTATTTTTATTTTTAGGTGTAGGTTTAGGTTTTTATTTTAACTTTTTAGGTTTAGGTTTTAGGTTTTTATTTTAGGTTTGTTTCTTAGGTTTTATTTTTTTTTAGTTTAAGTTTAAGTTTATTTTTAGTTCATTTTATATTATTTAGTTTAGCTTTAGGTTTAGGCTTAGTTTATTTTTGGTTTGTGTTTAGGTTTTATTTATTGTAGTTTAGGTTTAGGGATATGTTATTTTTATTTAAGGTTTAGGTTTTTTATTTATATTTATTTTTAGATCTTTTTTTAGGTTTAGATTTTTATTTAGTTTTTAATTTAATTTATTTTAGGTTTATTTTATTTTTATTTTAGGTTTAGTTTTTATTTTATTTAGGTTTTTTATTTTTTTAGTTTAGTTTAAGTTTTTATTTATTTTATTCTAATTTAGTTTTTATTCTTTTTAGGTTTAGGTTTAGGTTTAGGTGGAGGCTTTAATTTATGTTTTCATTATATTTTATTTTAGTTTAGGTTCTTTTATTTATTTTATTTTTAGGTTTTACTTAGTTTAGGGTTTAGCTTTTTAGCATTTTAGGGTTTAGGGTTTAGGTTAGTTTAGGGTATAGGGTTTAGGGTTTGGGGTTAGGTTTAGGTTTTTTGGGTTTATGGTTTAGGTTTATTAGGTTTTAAATTTTTTTACATATTTAGGGTTTAGGGTTAATTTAGGGTTTAGGGTTTTAGGTTTATGGTTTAGGCTTTAGGGTTAATTTTAGGGTTTAGGGTTTAGGGTTTAGGGAATTTAGGGTTTAGGGTTTAGGGTTTAAGGTTTAGGTTTTAATTAGAAAACTAATTGGTTTAGGTTTATCTAGTTTATTTTTTATTTTTTTCATTTATTTTATTTTTTATTTTTTTTAGATTAAGATTTTATTTCTTTTAGTTTAGTTTATTTATTTTAGGTTTATTTTTTTAGTACACATTTTTTATTTAAATTTATTTTTTAGGTTTAGGTTTAATTTTCTATTTATTTTTTAGTTAAGTTTTTTTTTTCGGTTCAGGTTTTATTTTTTTATTTTTAGGTGTAGGTTTAGGTTTTTATTTTATTTTTTTAGGTTAATGTTTTAGGTTTTTATTTTAGGTTTATTTTTAGGTTTTATTTTTTTAGTTTAGGTTTAGGTTTATTTTAGTTTATTTTATTTTATTTAGTTTTGGGTTTAGGTTTAGTTTTATTTAGATTTAGGTTTATGTTTTATTTATTTTATTTTAGTTTTTTTTTTAGTTTAGGTTTAGGTTTATTTTATTTTGTTTATTTTATGTTTAGTTTTTTCTATTTTAGTTTATGGTAGTTTAGGTTTATTTATTTTTAATTTATTTTGGTTTTATTTTAGTTTATTATTTAGGTTTAGGTTTTATTTAGTTTCTAATTTAGGTTTATTTAATTTTTATCTTATGTTTAGTTTATATTTTATTTAGGTTTATTTATTTTTAGGTTTATTTTATTTTTTAGTTTAGTAAAAAAATTTTAATTATTTATTTTTAGTTTAGTTATTTTATTTTATTTTAATTTTAAGTTTAGGTTTAGGTTAGGTTTGGGTTTAGGTTTACGTTGACATTTAGGTTTTTTGTTCAATTTAATTTTTTTTATATTTTATTTAGGTTGTATTTTTTATTTATTATTTTATTTTTAGGTTTATTTAGTTTAAGTTTAAGTTTTTAAGGTCTAGGGTTTATGGTTTACGTTTAGGGTTTAGTGTTTAGGGTTTAAGGTTTAGGGTAGTATATTTAGGGTTTAGGGTTTAGGGTTTAGGGATTAGGGTTTAGTGTTTTATGGTTTAGGGTTATAGGTTAAGAATTTAGGGTTTAGGGTTTATTTTAGTGTTTAGGGTTAGGGTTTTCTTATTATTTATTTATTTTTATATTTAGGGTTTATGGTTTAGGATTTAATTTTAGTTTAGAGTTTAGGGTTTAGGATTTAGTGTTGTAGGCTTAGGGTTATAGGATTAGGGCTAAGGGTTTAGTGTTAGCTTTACGGTTTAGGGTTGTAGGTTTAGGGTTTAATCGTAGGGTTTTTTTTTATTTTTTTTATTTTCTTATTTTTAAATTAAGTAAACTCATAGGTTTAGGTTTATTTAATTAATTTTTTATTTATTTTAGTTTATTTAATTTTATTTTATTTATTTTGATTTTGGTTTATTTTTATTTTCATTTAGTTTAGTTTATTTAATTTAGGTTTATTTACTTTAGTTTAGTTTATTATTTTAGTTTATTTTTGAGGTTTAGGTTTATGTTTATTTTTACTTTAGTTTTATTTTTATTTTATTTTTTATGTTTAGGTTTTATTTTTTATTTTTTTATGTTTTATTTTATAGGTTAAGGTTTTTATTTAGTTTTATTTTATTTTATGTTGGAATTTTTTCAATTTTAATTTTATTCAGGTTTTTTATATTTTATTTTAGTTTAGGTTTTTTTTTTTTATTTTAGTTTAGTTTATAACTTTTATTTTATTTTTCTTCTTTGGGTTTAGGTTTATGTTAGGTTTTATGTTTTTTTATTTTATTTTATTTTATTTTATTTTATTTAGGTTTAGTTTATTTATTTATTTTATTTTAGGTTTTATTTAGTTTACTTTTAGGTTTAGTTTTAGTTTAGGGTTTACATTTAGTTTATTTTAGGTTTATGTTTAGGTTTTATTAATTTTAGTGTAGGTTATTTTAGTTTAGGTTTCAGTTTATTTTATTTTGTTTATTTTATTTTATTTTAGGTTTAGTTTTTTTTGTCTAGGATTTAGGTTTTATTTTTTATTTATTTTTAGGTTTACTTTTTAGGATTAGGTTTTTATTTTATTTTATTTTAGGTTTATTTTACATTTATTTCATTTTTATTTTACATTTAGTTTTTATTTATATAGGTTTTATTCTTAGGTTTATTTTATTTTATTTAGTTTAGTTTGGTTTTCATTTATATTATTTTAATTTATCTTTATTAGTTTATTTTATTTTCTTTTAAGGTTTAGGTTTAAGTTTTTTATTTCTTTTATTTTTTAGTTTTATTTAATTTAGTTTTAGGTTTTTAAGTTTTTAGGGTTTAGGTCTAAGGTTTAGGGTTTAGGATTTTAGGGTTTAGGGTTTCAAGTTTAGGGTTAGGGTTTAGGGTTTAGTGTTTAGGTTTATTTAGTTTTTAGTTTAGGGTTTAGGATTTAGGGTTTAGGGCTTAGGTTTAGGTTAGCAGGTTTAGTTTAGTTTAAGGTTTATTTAGGTTTAAGGTTTAGGTTTTAGGTTTAGGTTTTATTTAGTTAGTTTATGGTTTAGGGTTTAGGTTTAGGTTAGGGTTTAGTTTAGTTTAGGGTTTTAGTTTAGGTTAGGTTAGGTTTAGGTTTAGGTTTTAGTTTATAGTTTAGGTTTTGGTTTAAGTTTAGGTTTAGGTTTAGGGTTAGGTTTTAGGGTTTAGGTTTTAGGGTTTAGGGTTTAGTTTAGTTTTAGGTTTAAGGTTTTATTTTGATTTAGGGTTTAGTTTTAGCTTTAGGTTTAGGGTTTAGGTTTTTATTTTATTTTTTAATAGAACATTGATTTTTTTTGATTCAACCAAGTAACACACTAAGTTTTAAGAAATAAGATGATATAGATCAAAAATGAAACGCATAGAGCAAATCAAAAATCCTATATAACTAGTCTCTCTTGAAAAGACACAGTTCATAAGAATAGATAGGTCATTGTTTTCTCCATGTCCCATCGTACCACGGCATCTGTAGCGGGATCCACCATCATATCCCGATCTCTCCCCTCCACCACCACACTATAACCTCTTTCCTCCGCTCCATGACCACCCTAGACCACCTCCTCCATTTCCACCGGCACCTCCGATCCCCACCACCACTGATAATATTCCACTTGAATTGATCCTTTTAGTGATGTTGACGTCGATTCTTTTTTTTAGGGTTTATGTTTAGGTTTAGGTTTATTAGGTTTTAGGCTTTAGGATTATTTTTTAATTTATTTAGTTACTTTAGGTTAGGTTTAGGGTTTTTTAATTAAGAAAACTAGTAGGTTTAGGTTTATTTAGTTTATTTTATTTATTTTGGTTTATTTTATTTTGTATTTTTTATATAGGTTTGTTTTTTATTTTTATTTAGTTTATTTTTTATTTTAGATTTATTTTATTTAGTTTAGGTTTTATTTTAGTTTATTTTTTAGGTTTATGTTTAGGTTTAGGTTTTTTTTAGTTTACTTTTAATTTTATTTTAGTTTTTGGGTTTAGGTTTTATTTTTTATTTTTAGGTTTTTATTTAATTTTTTTAGGTTTAGCTTTTAGGTTTCATTTTAGGTTTATTTTTAGGTTTTATTTATTTAGGTTTAGGATTATTTTAGTTTGTTTTATTTTATTTAGTTTAGGGTTTAGGTTTAGTTTATTTTAGATTTAGGTTTTATTTGTTTTAGTTTAATTTATTTTATATTTGGTTTAGTCTATTTTATTTTGTTTATTTTAGGTTTTTTTTTTAGTTATGGTTTGGTTTTATTTTTTATTTATTTTTAGGTTTCATTTTTAAATTTATCTTTTAGGTTTAGTTCTTTATTTAGTTTTTATTTTATTTTATTTTAGGTTTATTTGATTTTGATTTTTCTTTTAGTTTTTATTTTATTTAGGTTTTTAATTTTTAGGATTTTTTTTATTTTTTAGTTTAGTTTACATTTTTATTTATATTATTTTAGTTTACTTATTATTTTTTATATTATATTATTTTTTGGTTTAGGTTTAGGTTTTTATTTTATTTTAATTTTTTTTATTTAGATTTAAGTTTTTTTATTTATTTTGTTTTTAGGATTTATGTAGTTTAGGCTTAGCTTTTTATATTTTTAAGTTTTAAGGTTTAGGATTTAAGATTTTATGATTTAGGGTTTAGGGTGTGGGGTTTAAGGTTTAGGGTTTAGGATTGTAGGTTTAGGGTATAGGGTTAGGGTTCTTTTTTTAAAATTTTGTAAACTAGTAGGTTTAGGTTTATTCAATTTATTTTTTATTTATTTTAGTTTATTTTTATTTTATTTTTTATTTATTTTTTTTTTATTTTATTTAGGTTTTTATTTTATTTTATTTTAGGTTCATTTTATTTTTATTTTAGGTATAGTTTTTTTATTTTATTTAGGTTTTTTATTTTATTTATTTAGTTTAGTTTTTATATATTATATTTTAGTTTAGTTTTATTTTATTTTATTTTCTTTTTAGGTTTAGGTTTAGATTTAGGTTTAGGTTTAGGTTTAGGTTTTAATTTACATTTTTATTTTATTTGGGTTTAGGTTTTTTAATTTATTATATTCTTAGGTATTATTTAGTTTAGGTTTTGGTTTTTAGCTTTTTTTTAGGGTTTCAGGTTTAGGGTTAAGGGTTTGTGGTTTAGTGTTTAGGGTTTTGGGTTTTGGGTTAGGGTTCATTGTTTAGGGTTTTATGGTTTAAGGTTTAGGGTTTAAGGTTTTTAGGGTTTAGGGTTTAGGTTTTAGGTTTAGGGTTTTCAATTTTTACTTTTTTTAATAAAGAGAAAATTCATATTCAACATTTCATCAACCAAGTAACACACCAAGTTTTCTAAGACACAAGTGACCATATAGATAAAAAATGAGCGATAGAGAAAATCAAAACCATAAATTAAATATATTATAGACATGTTCTATGGTAATTTGATCGATTCTTAGTTTCTCCAATTCCCATCAACCACCTTTTCAGTATTGGAAGCCATCATATCCTTGATCTCTCCTACCACCACATGTAACCTCTGCTCCTCCGCCTCCATAAGCACCTTTCCACCACCTCCATATCCACCTCCATATCCCCACACCACCATAATCCCTTCTCCACCTTAGATCTAGACTAACTTGATTGATGGTGATGTTCCTACCATCAAGGTTTTGCCCATTCTTAGGGTTTAGGTTTAGGTTTATTTTTAAATTTATTTAGTTACTTTAGGTTTAGGTTTAGGGTTTAGGTTTAGTTTAGGGTTTAGGCTTAGGGTTTAGGGTTTATGGTTTATGGTTAGGGTTTAGGGTTTAGGGTTTATGCTTTTAGGTTGAGGGTTTAGGGTTTAGGTTTAGGGTTTAGGGTTATATGTTTAGGGTTTTAGGTTTAGGGTTTAGTGTTTAGGTTTAGGTTTAGGGTTTAGGATTTATGGTTTTTTTAAAATTAAGTAAGGTTGGTTTTTTTGGTTTATTTAGTATATTTAGTTTATTTTATTTTTTATTTTTTATTTTTTATTTAGTTTAGTTTATTTATTTTATGTTTATTTATTTTAGTTTAGTTTTTATTTTAGTTTATTTTTAAGGTTTAGGTTTAGGTTTAGGTTCTAGTTTAGTTTTATTTTTATTTTATTTTTATTAATTTATTTTTTGTATTTTTATGTTTAGGTTTAGGTTTTAGTTTAGGTTTTTTTATTTTATTTTTATTTAATTTTGTTTAGGTTTGTTTCTTAAATATTTTATTTTTTAGGTTTTATTTAATTTAGGTTTAGGTTTTTTAGGTTTAGGGTTTAGGGTTTAGGGTTTAGGTTTAGTTTTGAGTTTTGGGTTTAGGGTTTTTTAGTGTTTAAGGTTCAGTGTTTAGGGTTTAATGTTTTAGGTTTAGGGATTAGGGTTTTAGGGTTTAGGGTTTAGGGTTTAGGTTTTATTAAAATTAAGTAAACGAGTTTAGATTTATTTAGTTTTTTTATTATTTATTTTAGTTTAGTTTATTTTTATTTTATTTATGATTATTTTTAATTTTATTTAGTTTAGTTTATTAATTTAAGGTTAGGTTTCTAATTTTAGTTTATCTTTTATGTTTAGGTTTAGGTTTAGGTTTATTTTTTAGTTTAGTTTTATTTTTATTTTATTTTTTTAAGTTTAGGTTTTATTTTTTACTTTTAGGTTAAGGTTTAGGTTTTAGGTTTTATTTTAGTTTATTTTTAGCTTTTATTTTTTAGTTTAGATTTAAGTTTATTTTTATTTTATTTTATTTTATTTATTTTAGTTTAGGTTTAAGTTTTTTTTATTTGTTTAGTTTATTTTAGTTTAGGTTTAGGTTTATTTTATTTAGTTTATTTTGTTTTTTTATTTTAGATTTAGTTTTTTTTTAGTTTAGGGTTTATGTTTTCCTTTTTATTTATTGTTAGGTTTTATTTTTAGGTTTATGTTTTTATTTTGTTTTTATTTTATTTTATTTTAGGTTTATTTTATTTTATTTTATTTTTATTTTTATATAGCTATTATTTTATTTAGGTTTTATTCTTAGGTTTATTTTATGTTTTATTTATTTTAGTTTATTTATTTTAGTTTAGGTTTAGGTTTATTTTATTTTGTTTATTTTAGGTTTAGTTTTTTTTAGTTTAGGGATTATGTTTTAATTTTATTTATTTTAGGTTTATTTTAGGTTTAGGTTTTATTTAGTTTTTTATTTTATTTTTTATTTTTTATTTTTATTTTATTTTACGTTTAGGTTTTATTTATTTGGTTTCTTATTTTTAGGTTTTATTTTTTTGTTTAGTTTAGGTTTTATTTATTTTATTTTAGTTTAGTTTTTATTTTTTATTTGATTTTATTTTACTTTTAGGTTTAGGTTTTAGTTTAGTTTTTTATTTTATTTTATTTTATTTAGGTTTAGGTTTTATTTATTTATTTTGTTTTTAGGTTTTATTTAGTTTAGGTTTAGGTTTTTAGCTTTTTAGGGTTTAGGATTTAAGGTTTAGGATTAGTACAAGGTTTAAGGATTGGGTTTAGGGTTTAGGTATAAAGGTTTTTCTAATTTTTTATTTTTTGGGTTTAGGGTATAGGATTTAGGGTTTAGGGTTTAGGTTTTAGGGTTTAGGGTTTACGATTTAGGGTTTTTGGGTTTATGATTTAGGGCTTAGGGTTTAGTGGTTTTAGGGTTTAGTGTTTACATTTTAGGTTTAGGGTTCAAGTTTTAGTTTAGAGTTTTAGGTTTTAGGTTTTTTTTTGATAGAAAACAAATTCGGATTCAATATTTCTTCTTTTCAATTTAATCAAGCAAGTTACACACCAAGTTTTCTAAGACACAAGCGACGACATAGATAAACAAATGAGCACTCATAGAAAAAATTAGAAACCTTAGATAACTAGAATCATTTCTTTTATAAAGACACAGTTCCATAAGCAGCAGATGGAATCAACCATTTTTAAATTTCTCCAGTTCCCAATAGAACATCCCTGGCATCTCGAGTAGGGGAATCCACCATCATTTTCCCAATCTCTCCCTCCGCCACCACCATGGCTATAACTTTCATCAATCCTCGCTTTCCACCACCTCCATATCCCTAGAACCTCCGGATCCCACCACCACGATAATGGTCACATGCATCTCCACCTCCACCTCTAGATCTAGGCACGGTTGATGGTGATGTTCCTCAAGGTTACGCCCATTCTTAGGTTTAGATGTATAGGTTTATTAAGTTTAGGTTTACATTTACTTTTAAATTTATTTAGTTACTTTGGTATAGGTTTAGGTTTGGGTTTTAGGGTTTAGTGTTTAGGGTTAGGTTTAGGGTTTGGTTTAGGTTTAGGTTTAGGGTTTGGTTTTGGGTTTTGCTTTTAGGGTTTAGGGTTTAGGTTTAGGTTTTTTTTAGGTTTAGGGTTTATTTGTTTAGTGTTTAGGTTTAGGGTTTGGGTTGTAGGGTTTAGATTAAGGGTTTATGGATTTTTTTTAAATTAAGTAAACTAGTAGATTTAGGTTTATTTAGCTTATTTTTATTTATTTTAGTTTATTTAAATTTTATTATTTAGGTTTATTTTTTATTTTTATTTAGTTTAGTTTATTTATTTTAGGTTTATTTATTTTAGTTTAGGTTCTTATTTTAGTTTATTTTTTATGTTTAGGTTTAGGTTTAGGTTTATTTTTTTAGTTTAGTTTATTTTTATTATATCTTTTTATTTTAGGTTTTATTTTATTATTTTTAGGTTTGGCTTTAGGTTTTTATTATATTTCTTTAGGTTTAGGTTTATGTTTATATTTTAGGTTTTATTTTTTAGTTTAGGTTTAGGTTTATTTTTAGTTTATTTTATTTTATTTAGGTTAGCTTTAAGTTTAGATTTAGTTTATTTTAGGTTAGGTTTAGGTTTTATTTATTTCAGTTTAGGTATAAGTTTAAGTTTATTTGATTTTTTTTATTTTAAGATATATATTATTTTTGGTTTAGGGTTTAGGTTTATTTTTAGTTTTTGGTTTTTCTTTAGTTTTTATTTTATTATATTTTTGGCTTATTTTATTTTATTTTAGGTTTAGTTTGAATTATATTTAGGTTTTTTATTTTTTAGTTTATTTTAGGTTTTCATTTATTTATTTTAGTTTAGTTTAATATTATTTTATTTTCTTTTCAGGTTTAGGTTTATGTTTAGGTTTTAGTTTTTATTTTTATTTTATTTTATTTTTTTTTTTATTTTATTTAGATTTTTTTATTTATTTATTTTTAGGTTTTATTTAGTTTAGGTTTAGGTTTTTAGCAACTTAGGGTTTAGGTTATAGGTTTTAGGGTTTAGGGTTTATGGTTTAGGGTTTAGGGTTTAGGGTTTAATGTTTAGGTTTTAAAGTTTAGGGTTTAGGGTTTAGCGTTAGGGTTTTTTTATTATTTTTATTATTTTTATTTAGGATTTAGGGTTTAGGGTTTAGGGTTATTTTTAGGGTTTAGGATTTAGGATTTAAAGCTTTATGATATAGGATTTATGGTTTAGGGCTTAGGATTTAGGTTTTATTTAAAAAATTAAGAAAATCGATAGGTTTAGGTTTTTTTAGTTTATTATTTATTAAAATAAGTTTATTTTATTATTTATTTTTATTTAGGTTTATTTTTATTTTATTAATTTAGTTTATTTATTTTAGGTTTATTTATTTTAGTTTATAGTTTTTATTTCAGTTAATTTTTTAGGTTTAGGTTTATGTTTACTTTATTTTAGTTTTTTTTTTATGTTTATGTTTTTTTTTTATTTTAAGTTTAAGTTTAGGTTTTTTTTACTTTATTTTTTTAAGGTTTTAGGTTTTTTTTTTTTTAGGTTTATTTTTAAGTTTTATTTTTTAGTTTAGGTTTAGGTTTATTTTTAGTTTATCTTTTTTTTAGTTTAGGGATTAGGTTTAGTTTAATTTAGGTTTAGGTTTAGGTTTTATTTATTTTAGTTTAGTTTATTTTACTTTAGGTTTAGGTTTATTTCATTTTGTTTATTTTAGGTTTAGTTTTTATTCTATTTAGGTTTTTTTAGTTTAGTTCAGGTTTTTATTTATTTTATTTTAGTTTTATTTTAGTTTTTATTTTATTTTATTTTTAGGTTAATGTTTAGGCTTAGGTTTAGGTTTAGGTTTAGGTTTGAATTTATGTTTTAATTTTATTTTATTAATTTTATTTTCTTTTATTTATTTTATTTATTTTATTTTTTTATTTAGGTTTAGGTCTATTTATTTATTTTATTTTTAGGTTTCATTTAGTTTAGGTTTAATTTTTTAGGGTTTTAGGTTTTTAGGGTTTAGGGTTTAGGGTTTAGGGTTTAGGGTTTAGAGTTTATGGTTTGGTGTTTAGGTTTAGGGTTTAGGTTGTACATTTTAGGGTTGAGGGTTTAGGGTTTAGGGTTTAGGGTTTAGGATTTAGAGTTTTAGGGTTTAGGGTTGTAGTTAAGGGTTTAGGTTTTATTTTAGGGTTTAGGGTTAATGTTTTCTTTATTTATTTTTTATTTTTTTATTTAGGGTTTAGGGTTAGTTTAGTGTTTAGGCTTTAGGGTTGTAGGTTTAGGATTTAGGGTTTAGGGTTTAGGGTTCATTTTAGGTTTAGGGTTTAAGGATAGGGTTTTTTTTTTAATTAAGTAAACTAGTAGGTTCAAGTTTATTTAGTTTATTTTATTTTATTTTAGATTTGGCTTATTTTTATTTTTATTTAGTTTAGTTTATTTAATTTAGGTTTATTTATTTTAGCTTAGGTTTTTCTATTTTAGTAGGTTTAGGTTTTTTACTTTATATCTTATTTTTTATTTTTATGTTTTGGTTTAGGTTTCTTTTATTTTTTTAGGTTTAGGTTTTAGGTTTTATTTTAGGTTTAATTTTAGGTTTAGGTTTATTTTTGGTTAATTTTATTTTACTTATTTTATTAGTTTATTTTAGGTTTAGGTTTAGGTTTCATTTATTTTAGTTTAGTTTATTTTAGTTTAGGTTTAGGTTTTATTTTTTTAGTTTAGGGTTTAGGTTTTATTTTTTAGGTTTAGTTATTTATTTAGCTCTTAGTTTATTTTATTTTAACTTTATTTTATTTTATTTAAGTTTTTTATTTTTTAGTTTAGTTTATGTTTTTATTTATTTTATTTTAGTGTTGTTTTTATTTTTATTTTGTTTTCTTTTTGGGTTTAGGTTTAGGTTTGGGTTGTAGTTCATGTTTTTATTATTATTATTTTTTAGGTTTAAGTTTTCCTACTTATTTTATTTTCACGTTTCATTTAGTTTAGGTTTTAGGTTTTTATTTTAGGTTTATTTTTAAGTTTTATTTTTTAGTTTAGGTTTAGGTTAATTTTTAGTTTATTTTATTTTATTTAGTTTAGGGTTTAGCTTTAGTTTATTTTAGGTTTAGGTTTAGGGTTTATTTATTTTAGTTTAGTTTATTTTTGTTTAAGTTTGTTTTTTATTTTATTTTATTTTTATTTTAGTTCTAGTTTTTTTTTAGTTGAGGTTTTAGGTTTTAGTTTTTATTTACTTTTAGGATTATTTTTTGGTTTAGGTTTTTATTTAGTTTTTATTCTATTTTATTTTAGGTTTATTTTATTTTTATTTGAAGTTTAGTTTTTACTTTATTTAGGTTTTTTATTCTAAGGTTTATTTTATTTTTATAGTTTAGTTTAGGTTTTTATTTATTTTATTTTAATTTATTTTTATAATTTACTCTAATTTATTTTTAAGTTTAGGTTTAGGTTTTTTTATTTGTTTTATTTTTATGTTTTATTTAGTTTAGGTTTAGGTTTCTAGGTTTTCAGGATTTACGGTTTATGGTTTCGGGTTTAGGGTTTAGGGTTTAGGGTTTAAAGTTTAGGGTTTTAGGGTTTAGGGTTTTAGTGTTTAGGGTTTAGGGTTAGGGTTTAGGGTTCTATCGTAAACCCTAAACCCTAAACTATAAACCCTAAATCCTAAATCCTAAAACCCTAAACCTTAAACCTTAAAACCCTAAACCCTAAACCCTAAACCCTAATTCCTAAACCCTAAAATCTACAACCCTAAACCGTAAATCTCAAACCCTAAACCCTCAACCCTAAACTAACCCTAAACCCTCAGAATGGGAAGAACCTTGAAGGCAGGAAAATCTCTGCCAACTAGCCTCACTCTAAGTCATGCGGTGGAGGCAAAGGCAGAGACGGTGGTTATCGCAGTAGTGGTGGGGGATCTGGAGGTGGTGGTCGGAGCAGTGGTGGTTATGGAGGCAGGAGGAGTGACAAAAGTTATAATTATAGTGGTGGTGGTGGAGGGAGAGATCGGGGATATGATGGCGGATCCCACTGGTCAAGAGGCTGGGTTGTTCTGATGGGAACTAGAGAAACTAAAGAATGACCGACCCGATCTTCTACTTATGGAACTGTCTTTATAGTAGAGACGGTTCAATTTATCTAGGGTTTTTATTTGCTCTATGGGTTCTCATTTTTTATCTATGTCGTCGCTTATGTCTTAGAAAAGTTGAGATGCTACTTGGTTAATGAAATTGAAAAGAATAAATGTTGACTCTGAATTTGTTCTCTAATAAAAATACCTTAAATCTTCCCAAACCCTAAACCCTAAACCCTAAACTAAAACATAAACCCTAAACTTATACCCTAAACACTAAACCCAAAACCGTAAACCATAAACCCTAAACACTAAAAAACTAAACCAAAACTAAACCCAAACCTAAACCTAACTAAATCATAAACCTAAACCTAAACCTAAAACCTAAACCCTAAACCATACTAAACCCAAACCCTAAACTCATAAACTTACATAAACCCCTAAACCTTAAACTAACCTAGACCCTAAACCATAAACCTGAATAAAGTTTTCAT